>JAOUQZ010020229.1:0-15033 GCA_028564935.1 Neosilurus hyrtlii
TTATAGTATAATAAAGAGTGAAATTGGACAACAACTGAGTAAGTGAAGAGGGACCTAGAACATCCACCGGCGTATGTTCCCTCAGAGAGGGCTCTGAGTTTCGACAGTACATCCAACGAGGCTAGACACTGAAGTGTGTCTAGTGGGGGCTTTTATGGAGGTGGTGATCAGTCCCAGAAATGAGGTGCAGGTGGTGATGATTAGAATTCGGGGGAGTGCACTCGAGTGTGTGAGAGTCGGGGAGAGAGTTGGCTACAGACGTGACAGTACCACCTCCCCCAAGTCAAGGGTGAATCATACCGGGTGGATCTTATAGTTGGGATAGAGTTTTAATTTATATGTGACAGGATAGATTTGTGCTATTATTTCACAGAAAGGGACACAGAAAACGAGGACTTAGCTTTTTGTTTGCGCTCTAGAGTCGGATGTTCTGCGTAGATAGCCACACTTTGTCCCCAATCTGGTAGCGGGGTGAGTCTGACCATCTAGTGTCAACCGGTGAAATCCCACGTCGGACGGCGTGCTGGAGGTGGCAGTGGGCCTCGCTCCAGACCTGTTCGCTCTTCCGGAAACATTGGTATACCGCTTAGACGTCTGTAGGTTCACTGTTCCACGGGAAGAGACATGAATGGCCAGTTGGATGAGTCTTTTTAACCCCATGGAGTCGTCGTAGGTGGAGAGTTGCAGTTGTAGTGCAGGTTCTAAGCCTTGGCGGAATTGGGTGATTAGAGCCGTTTCATTCCATCCACTGGCCCCTGCAAGGGTCCGGAATTCCAGGGTGTACTCTACGCTGTCCATCCGCCCCTGACACAGCCGGTGTAATCGCTCCTGGTTGGTGAAGTCCCCGTCTAGGCAGCAGAAAACCTCACGGAAGTGGTTGGTGAATGCAGCATAGGTGGTCACAGTGGCCCCCGTTCATCCTCCACTGCCCCCTTTGCCCACTGCAATGCCCTTCCAGAGAGTAGGGAGATAATGTAGGTTACCTTGGCCCTCTTGGTGGGGAAGTGAGCGGGGTGCATATCAGTGATAGTCTAAATACATTATATTTTAAATTCATTATAATAACAAAAATCAAGTTGATGTAAGGGTATTAGTCAGTAATAAGCAGAGAATAATATCATACAGGATGTGTGTGTGGTAATCTGATCTTTATTTATTTATTGTTAAATAGACTAGCCAAGTGTGCATATAGAACATTTTATCTGTGCATGTTAGTGTGTTACAGTCCCTTCTTTTCCTCCCTATAGGCCCTATTCACATTGTAGCCATCCTCCTTTGATATCACTTTTAGGGTGGGAAACTGAAATTGCTCTGATAATATCAAACTCTGGTTCACATTTTAGTTAAATATCAATGTAATCCGACTATTAGATAGATGTAATTAAATTACAGATTAGATGTAATCAGAGATTTATTTCATCAGCTCTTTCTCGTGAGTGTGCAAAATACAAAAAAAACAATGAATCAGTAAAGTCTAGATGGACATCAGTTCATATTTCAAGGTAAAATGTTTTATAATTGGTTAGCTAGTGTTTACAATAGCTATCCTTTCCCTAGCTTACATTACTATCTGTATGTGCTACTAAAAATTACAGTAAAGGTTTAAAATCACGCTAAATTATTTATATACATATTACATATTTGTTCAAGACATTAAAATGAAACCCTGTATATGTCAGACCATACACTGCAAAATGGTTGGACAGGACTTTTGTATCGGCTGTGATTTGAATAAATGTGACACATAAAGAAGTGTTGCAGTTTGAATGTTGTCACATACTTTACTGACTTCAACAGAAAATGTCTGTGGTTGAGTGAAGAGACAGTAAGATAGTAAACCCAACACTGCAAGCTTGAGATTGTGTGAACTTTTACTTCCAGTCTTCAATAAGTACATTTGCCCAAGAAATGCACTGATGCCTCAAACAATGTATACCATTCCTATTGTGTTATTAGCTAGGAAGTGGTTAAATATAAAAGCTGGCTGCTACATGCCAATGGTTATTTATTTATAAAAAATGTTCTTTTATTATGTGGCACAATATCCCCCCAGATTGATGCAATCCATTGTTTCCAAACAATTAGGAAATTATGAAATGATAACATTAATATAGCATGCAAATAGGAACACAGCAGTCTGACATCATCCTAGCATTCAAGCTCTTCTCCCCAGGAGTGACATCACATATAAAGTTTTACCTGTCTGTACAATTTGCCATGGTGAACCGACCCACTCGCGCCAACTCTGCCACTAAACAAGTCTTTCGACAGCAGAGACTCTGAATACTAAGAGAGGAACATTGAACTTAAATTTTCTTTAGTTTTCCTTCAGTTACAAAGCATCTATCTTGTTTCAAGTGCAGCTAGAGCCATTCCTGTTGGATGAGAATCTGGAAAGCCTGCGAGAATCTGCATTCAGGATATGAAACAGTGAAAGGGTCACTGCCGACCAAATTGCATGCATGTTTGCCTACAGACGGCAGGAGGTGGTAATACAAGAGCTTAGTATTAAGGACAGATGGCCTGAACTGTTCCAACAGAGTGAGGTAATGATCAGTGGCAAAGGAGGAGCAACACGGCAGAAGACTGCTGATAACGTGGACACTTTGGAGCAGGTAGATCCATATGAACAGATGAAGCCCAAAGTGTTTGGATGACAAGAAGCAGTGTCACTGTCATATTTTATACATTGCTATTATACATTGTTATATGCAGGCCAGTACTGTGATATACAAAGCATGCCATTTATCAACTTAAATGTAAGCATGACTACTAGTTTTGCAAAGTTAGGTAAATTTAGTTGATATTTTTTTAACCCAATATCCTATCAGAATGTGTTTTTTTTTTGTGTGTGACTTTGAAGAGAGTAATCTTTATAGTAATAGTATAGTAATATTTTTTCTAAAATTTAACACAAATACAGTGATGCTGATAATTGGTAAAAAAAAATAAAAAATTCTGATCAAGCCTGATATGTGAGTAGGATAATTGCTTTTTCCCTTCTCATGTTATGTTTTTAGTCCTTCATTTTCTGAACCACTTATTCCTAATTATGGTTGCGGGGAGGCTGAGGCCCATCTCAGCCGAGTCTGGGCGAGGGCAGAGTAGACCCTGAACAGCTTGCCAGGCCATTGCAGGGCAGAAACATGCTGACGGCTATGCAACCTACTCTTGATGAAAATCAGAAATGGATCTTTTACATGCCTCTCACCACAGACAGTTAGAGACCCGGCCGGCCTTTGATAACTCAGTTAGCTGCACTGGAGGTTACATTTTTATATATTTTTGAATGTTTAAATGTACTTTTTGTTTTAAAAGTAAGGATGTCTGTTTTAACATGTTAGAAAATTTCAATGTAATCATGTTATGCTATGGCGTTCTAGACTGAGGACGTCAACCTACTGCGAGAATGTGTTCTGAAAGCACTTATCATTTTCCTGCGAGAATATCCAGATGAGTTGATGGTCTGACGGGTGTCTCTCTGCAAAGATATATTAATTATTGCTTGCTGTTATAAGGTGTGTCACTTTGTTGTTTAATTTCAGATTTTGTACAATTTTCACCACAACATGTAGATGGGAAAGGGAGTTTTTTGTAGGTTGTTGTTGAAAGACTCACTAAAGCATTTATTTTCATTTGATAAATTGAAAATGTTTTTTGCACTTCATCAAAGAGTAATTCTAAGTAGAAAGCTGGCACGACTTGAAACCAGTGGAAACTCTGAAAGTGTAATTATTATCAGTTTTACTTTGCTAATAATTTTATTTATTTATTTATTTATTTGTGAACTCTTGACCTTAAAAAATGCCTTGTCTGGATGCACTGTTCAGCTGAACCAACTGTGATTGACTTCACAATTTGTCATGCAGTACTTCATTGAGGGCGATACTGGTGTCCAGTCTAGAGACTTTATTTTCAACTGAATAAGGATATTACTTTCCAGTCAGCAGCATGATGTTTTCAAGAAAGGTGACTGTTGATGCTGAATCTGAGCATGTTCTGCATTGTTTAAAGTTAGGGGTGGATTTATTAATTCTTAAAGTGGTTGCTTTGCTTTTCTTCATGTAGAAGATTGCATTGAAGCATCTATCAATAAATTCTTCTTTCAAACTGACCCAGGTTAACAGTTAATGCACTCGGGAATAGATGTGAATCAGGAAGCAATTTTGAAAAGGAATCATGTAGTTTGTTTTCGGCTTTGCTGTTCTATGCTGATCTATCTATCTATCTATCTATCTATCTATCTATCTATTCAACATCATCTATCTATCTATCTATCTATCTATCTACCTATCTACCTGTCTATCTATCTATCTCTGTTAACTCAGGCACACCTTCTCCGAACTACTACACCAAATACGTTAATAGCATCAACTAACCAATCACTCAATCTTTACAATAAATAAAACATTAGTTACACTCAATACATAATTATTAAGATTTTGTTTTGCTGTCTCTTAATTCACCACTAGGTTAGAGGCAGGCCACTAAAATTTGTAGTGCGCTTTGGGGGTTTGTAATCACTCATCCACAAGAGTATTATCAAAGTCAGGCACTGATATCAGGTGGAGACACCTGGGGCAGTTGGCATTCTAGTTCATCCCAAATGTGTTCAGTGGGGTTGAGGTCAGTGCTCTGTGCAAGCCACTCATGTTCTCCCACTCCAGCCTTGGCGAGGCTTCATGGAGCTCACTGTGTTCGCGGGGAGGCTGTTATACTAGAACAGGTTTGAACCTCTTAGTTCTAATAAAGGGAAGTTGTAACCCAATAGCAGATGAAGACATTCTGTGCAATTGTGTGCTTTCAACTTTGTGGCACCAACTTTAGTAAAAAAGCTACATATAAGTCTGATGGTCAAGTGTCCTTCAACTTTTGTCCATCTGGTATATATACTATCAATTCAGATGGACGGAACCTATTTCTATAAATAAAAAGAACAGAACTTAAGCTTTTGAAATTTGATGTCCCAGGGACTCCATGAAGTTGAAGTTTATAGTTCACAGAGGTTGATATAATGGCAGTCATGTATGGAAAGTCTTTCATAGAAATTGTAGCAGGATGAGTTTCAGCTCCTGCTAATTTTTTAATTGGCAGGTAGCCAATAATGCCGTATGATTGTGATGAGAGACGTGTTTATTTATCGCTGCCTGGTTGTTATATGCACACACCCTAGATGTCCATGGTATGTCACTATCGACATTGTTTATTAGTAAACAACTGCTTCGGCTTTAGTTTGCTGTGTGTCATATGTGCTACTGCCCCGTTCTTCCTGGTTCTGTTAAACTCTGCTAAAGTGGTATGTAAAATTCCATTCCATTTGTTTGGTTTAACTGTTGTATTTTGTTTCATTATTGTCTTGTTTTATAGAAATTCATATTGCTTTCTATCATCGCTGCCTTGAGTGGGGACGCTGCTGTTTTGCTTTATATTGGTTTTGCTTCCTGCTTCATCTGTCCAACTGTTGCTACTGCCGCTCCAGTTCCGCTACGGGTTTTGCTGTGGTTGGTTTGGTTTGGCAGGGTGATTAGTAACTGGGGTAACTCCCAAGGACATTTCGGCAGTGTAATTTATCCTTTTGAATTTTTTTTTTGCCTGTTTTTCCTGTATGAGGATGCCGTCATATCAAACACTATAAAAGCAAATGTCACAAAGTGCTTTCCTGACAGCATTAAAGAAAAGCTCAATGTGGTCCTGAGAAAACCTGAAGGTCAGTACATACTTTTGTGGGCCACTCAACAGTCTACTTGAGGGGTTTGATATCGAACATGAACCCAGTAATTGGTGTGTGTCTGAAGATAAAAGGGTCCAGTTTCACATATAATTTCAAAATAGTGACACTGATCAAAATAGAAAACTTTAACTGATGATACAAAATCATTAACAAATAGTCAGGTACAGTATATGAGATAGTAATTTCTTTAAAATTAACCTTTTTGTTGCTCAAAATCTGCCATCTGTAAATGTAAGTGATAACAACGAGGCAAGTGATGACATCAGACATCCGTTGGATTGTGGCCAGTTGCTTTGCCACAGTGCATACCTTACTTTAATTGCTTAGTAAATTATCATAAAGTTTTATATTTATTAGTTATGATTCCTTTATCATTAACTCTGCCATATGACTGAAATGTTTAATCTTTTATCTTGACCACTCATGATGCTTGATCAATCGATAAGGATTTATGAAAACAGGCATTTTTAATTTGTAATTTCATGTGGACACCACTGTCAATGTTTTCCATCCAGAATAATACCAGTCAAGGATGATCTGTCACATTTCACCTGTAAGAGGTGTAATTTTTCTTTTAGTACCTTTCAGTTAATTTTTTATACTGTAGAAAATCTGCTGTGGCTGTTATCCCAATGTTCATATTGTATGGTTCAGTGCTGTTTACTACACAGTGGTAGGAATTTGGCCATAAGTTATAAATGTTGTGGCTCTAAGGCTGCTGTCCCTGAACCTTTGAAATTGAACAAATGTAATTACCATGTGTTTTATAACATCTCATTATTGCTGAATATTAAATGAAATATCAGTATTCATGCATACTTCTGTATGTAGTACTACTGGGGATGGTATCAGGTGGCTGCATGATGACCAATCATATCCAGACCCTCCATCATTGTACACAAATTCTCCAAATTCTTCCCTAAAATCTACATTGGGTCTGATCAATTTCATCTATTCTGCTTGTACATCATTTCCCTAAGGGCCACATTTTAAAGTTTCTAGGTAATCAAGGGCTGAATAATCACTCATTACTTAACTCATTTATTAACATTTATTTTAAAAGGACAACCATGACAAGTGCATGGCCATATTACTGGTTCATACATTTGTTCTCTTTTCCTTTATTTGCTTTCCTTTTCTGACAATGCTTGACAGTGAGAAGCTAGCTTGCAATCTTAGTCATGAATGACAAGCTGTTCACATAAAATAATTTGGCTCCACCTAGTAGATAGATGATGATGATGATGATTATTAGTTGCAAAGAATGCACAATGATCATATAGCCCATATTCCTTATAGGAAGGTGGCGGAAGAGGACGCTGGCATTGGCTGTTCGCCGCTTCTCTGTGTTCCATGCTTCTTGCTTTTTTTTTTTTTATTTACTATTTTTTTTTATTATTTTTAGTGCTACTTTTGTGCTTTTAAATAATGCTGGGTATTCAAATGCCACTTACATTGCATAACGACTCAATAAGTTCTGGATTACAACTGCTGCTTTGGTCACAGACAACTAATCCTAACTCAACTTTGTGCTAGCATTAGCCACAACAAGCATCCGCTGTTCTTTAAAAATGTGCCTACATGCTGGATCTCTACTCTGTTGCTGGTGGGTTTTGCTTCTTTAGTACCTCATAATGTGCACTTTGGCTTTACAACTGTATGAACATGTACAACATTCAACCGATTCACTATTGCAGCTACTGGAATTCAACAACAACTTTTCACCAAACATCGGCGTCATCAGAGTCATCAAGCAGCTGTGAACCCTTCGCCGACCCCGCTAGATCCATAGGGGGTCCCACCGACTGCTTGTTTGCACCACAATCGGGAACTCTGTACCATCCCTGTGGTGCTGCTGCTCCGTCGTGCATCGACTATGTCATCAGAGCACTGTTAGTGGAGTGTGGACTCCAGTGTCCTTTGCCCACTGACTAAAAGTTGAACTCCTTAACATACAGTCTCTGACAAATAAATCATGTCTTATTCATAATCATATCTTGGACAAAGGGAACGACATTATGTGCCTGACTGAGACCTGGCACAAACCTGACGTCTACGCAAATTTAAATGAGTCCTGTCCTACCAGCTACACATACATGAAAAAAGCCTGCATCACTGGCCGTGGTTGAGGTCTGGCTGTCATTCATCAGACAGGTGTGAAAATGTCTCCCCTACCTCTTCCCAACTGTTTACTTTTGAATGTCTGGCATTGAAACTCAATCACACACTTCCAATGATATTACTCCTTATTTACAGACTACCAAAACAATTTGCAGGCTTTATTACTGAAATGTATTAACTTTTCTCAACTTTTTGCACATCATCAACCAATGTAATGATACCTGGGGACTTGAACATCCACGTGGTTACTCCTTCTACTCACTCTGCTGCTCAGTTTCTAGAACTCCTGGACTGTTTAAACCTTAGGCAGCATGTTGAGGTTCCTACTCACTCTAGGGGTCATTTTCTCGACCTATTCAGACTCCATTCCTATCTCAAACCTTAAAGTATATGATCTGGATGTTTCTGATCATAAAGCAATTTCAATGGTTCTCCATTTATCCTCATCCCATGCCAAACCAAAGCGCTGTATTCGTTTAAGAATATAGTTCTTTTTGAACTATACTCAGACATTGAAAAAATAATAATCTTAATAATGCTTCTATTAGGTCACGCATGGTCCCCTTCACTAAAACCTCCCCATGGTTCACTAGCTAGCTCTGGCAAATGAAAATAGCTGGATGTGCCCTTGAGTGGCACATCCAGTGTCAAGTCAATTAACTGTCCACATGTTAGCCTACAGGGAACATCAAAAGCTTTACTTCAAAGCACTTGCTACTGCCTGATCACAATATTATTTACACATAATCAATAACAATTCTGACAGCTCCAAACGACTCTTTTACATAGTCAATCACCTGCTCAAACCTCAAGCCAATAACAGCAATAATCTAACAGAGCAGAGTAACAAATTCATTTCATACTTTACGACAAAAGTAGATAATATCTGCTCATCAATGTCCGTCACCATCCGGCCACTCCAAGACCTGGCCTCCTCAAAACCTGAGTGTCTCTTTTTACAGTTTTCCACCACTACAGTGAGTGAAGTCCATGGCCTCATCCAGAGCATGAGACCATCAACATGCTCCTTGGACCCACTCCCAACTCCACTGGTAAAAGCAAATGCCTACATCATTAGTCCTCTAATATCCAATATCATTAATCAGTCCCTCCAGAGCAGTACAGTACCAAGAACTCTAAAAACTGCAGTCATTAGTCCAACTCTCAATAAAAACATCTTTAGATCCTGATGTCATGGCAAATTATCGCCCTATCTCCAACCTCCCATTACTTTTAAAGGTTTCGAAAAAAGTGGTCCTTGCCCAGCTTCAGGATCACCTCCAAACACACAACCTTTTTGGAAAATATCTTGTCAGCTCACAGTACAGAGACAGCCTAGGTCAGAGTTACCAATGACCTCCTAGTCGCTGCTGACCAGGGCTCTCCGTCACTCCTCATCCTTCTGGATCTCACTGGTACCTTTGATACAACTGATTATACTATTCTTTTTCACTGTCTCCAGCACTTAGTTGGATTCACTGGTGCTGCTCTAAAGTGGTTTGGATCATATCTCACTTATATGTCTCTATGAGATTGAACCCAACCTCCCCCACCTTTCCATCAGCTCTCACTTCCTGCCTGGAGGAGATAAAGGCATGGATGTCTCAGAACTTTCTGCAGCTTAACAGCACAAAAACTGATGCTCTTCTCATTGGTACCCCCCACCAGCTAAGTTCTTCCACTGTTAACAGTGTTTCCTTTTCTGGTCATAACATCCCCTTCCCACCCTCTGTTAGCAATCTGGGTGTCAAATTTGACCCCCAGCTATCATTAAATATACATATCCACCCCCTCTGTAAAACTGCCTTCTTTTACCTCAGGAACATTGTCGAACTTCGTCCATTACTCTCCTTCCATGATGCTGAGAGGGTTGTCCATGCCTTTGTCTTCTCCAGGCTGGATTCCTAATGGGAACCTGCAGAAGCTCCAAAATATTCAGAACAGCGCTGCCAGAATCCTGATAAGGGTGTTTAAATACAAACACATCACTACTATCCTCCAGATACTTCACTGGCTCCCCATCCACCTCCGTATTGAGTACAAACTTTGCCTCCTCACTCATCAGTGCACAATCTGTGGACTGCTTTAAAAGACAGCTGAAGGCAGTTCTATTCAAAAAGGCATACTAACAGTGACTGCTCTGTTTGTTGTTTTTATCTGCTTTATGCAGCACTTTTAAAAGCACTTTGTTTTAATCTTTGTCTTACTTTAGCTTGTGTTTTATTCTTGTTTTACTGCCAAGTGTGGAACATTTTCTTCAAATGTAAAGTGCATTATGAATAAAATTAATAATAATAGTAATAATTATTATTATTATTATTGTTATTATTATTATTATATACTTTAAAAGCTCGTGTGGGCCACATAAAATGAGTTGGAGGGATCGATTTAGCCCGTGGGCCATGAGTTTGACACCTGTGCTCTATGTTATCATCAGAAATGTTTTCATCTTGAAAAGGCAAGTTAAGTGAAAAAGCGTAAGCAATAGGGATGTAAATCTAACAACAACAACAACTCACGATTTAATTCGATTCCGATTTTTGGTGTGACGATTCGATTCAGAATCGATTTTTGATTCAAACCAATGTTTGATTCATAACCATTACAAACAAAGGGTGCCAATTTCACGAGAACTACATTCTTCTATAAGCTAGGAAAAACTTTTCTATAAGAAAGAAATTATATTACTAGACACCTGGTTTTGTAAATGTACTTATTCCCATTGCTTGTTCAGAGTTGGTTGGGAGTTTAGTGAAGTGATGGAGTGTGTGTTGGTCAGGAGTTGGTCGTGCCTGCTGCTCCGGTTCTTTTAGCTCCAGGTGATGGCGTAAGATGTGGGATCGAGAATGTGAAGTGTTCCTGAAATACTTGACTTTTATTTTGCACATTTTGCACACAGCATGTCATGTCAAGCGACTTCTTACTCGGAAAATCCGAAGTGCACCCAAGTATTTTCCTTCAGCAAAGACGGCGCCGTTTTTTCAGTTCAAAAAACACTATAGGTCTTATTTTTGGAGTAGGTCTTATTTTAACTAACATTAACAGCAATTTCAATAAACAGGTAAGTGTGAACACAAAAATCTGCCTAGATAATTAGTCACTTAGTCCTGCTTTTATCTCCATTATGCCCTTCAGTCCTGCTTTACAATACTTTACTTACTGTTTTTTTTTCCTTAACCTCCTCTTTTTCTGTCTCTATTTTGCGGTGTTGCTGTAAATGATGCTGGTGCACATACATTTACAGAAAATGAGGAGATGTGCGAACAAAATTTAGCTAGGTCTTATTTTCAGGGTAGGGCTTATTTTGGACCGTTCTGCAGAAGAAAGGGTAGGTCTTATTATCGGGGAAACACGGTAGTTCTTGAGCCGCCACTCACTGGAACAATTCACGACAGAGGCCGTGTCTGGACAAACGGTACATGCTGTGAGTAAGGTTGGAAATGCTCAAAAAAATGTGTTCTTAAAAATCAATCCTTGAAAATTTGGATCGATTCATAATGCTAATTAATAAGAATCGCAATTCAGATGTGAATCGATTTTTTCCGGCACCCCTAGTACGCAACCTATCAAATGCATCAATCACTAATGCACAATTGTTTTCTAAGACACCTGTTAAAGCAGAAACAGCAGAAAGAGTTCTTCTACACAGCCGAACCGACTCTGGGGAGGAGCTGAACATGGAAGTGATGTCATTAGCAAAATGTTGTCTTGATGAGGGGAATGACAGTTTGCATTCTCATTTGAATTTTAGTGCAAAAAGACCATGGTTTCATTCAGTGCAATTACTGGGGGTGATATTGCATAGCAATTTAAACAAAGAGGCAAAAAACCAGAGCAATATGACATGCAATTTAATAAAATCCTGTGCTTTTTTTCTATATTTCAAAAAGTAATTTCAAATTGCATGATGAGATTGCAGATGACATAGTGACTTAGTGGTTATCACGTCCACCTCACTGCAAGAAGGTCCTGTGAGTTCGAGGCTTGGCGAGGGTGTTTCTGGATGGAGTTTGCATGTTCTTATCACATGATGAGGTTGTTTATTGAATTGCCAATTAAAATCTGGTCTGGCTAAATATCTTTAAGCTCGCTTTCAGTTTGTGGATCATGGTCTTACCATTACTGTCAAAAAATATTTTACCATTACTTGCATTTTTAACACATTTCTAAAGTTAACGGTTTTTGGAAAGTAGGCTGTAAACACACCTATGTGTACACTATGTGCAATAACCATTAAAAATAAATGTTTCATGTTTGCAACCCATGATAAAAAGAAGCAATATTCCATAATTATCGTGCTCTGTTACCGGGAACTCTGCAATAATAAAAGCTTGAACAATTATTGTGACATTCTGCGTACAGTAACACATTACTTTTCTCTTTCAGGTTGTTCCTCTGTCACACTATATCGAGAATAAACAAATATTGCAAGTAAAAATTGTACCAAAAATGGTCTGTATCTTTATTCTACTAAATACACAGTGGCAGCAGTAAAGGTTCTGAACAGTTAATTAATCAGTCATAAAATTCCTCAGTAATAAATTGGAATTTTATTGAGAAATTAAAAAGTCATCATCATGAAGAGAAAATAGTAATAGATGAGTGTTTTTATATAAATCCTTTCCAAGTGTCAGGATTAGACTTGCTGAGTTGGACCCAAACGCAGGACAACAGAGGCAGAGTTGATGTGAAAAAAGAAAGAAAATCAGATAAGCACATGAAAGCTCAGTCAGGGCCAGTCGGCAAGTATAACTCGCAGGTAGACAGGCAATGAAACAGGCTGATAAACAGGCAGGTCTTCAGGCAGTCAAACAGGCAGGCAGCCTTTAGGCACATCAACAGAAGCGCTTCCAGAGAAACACACAACAGGGATCACTGACAGAGAACAACGGATGACAAGACTGGTGGTACACTGGCAGGCAGGCAAACAGAGAGCGAGAGAGAGAGAACTCAGAGCTGGTTTTGGACAGATTCCCAGGCAGTGACAAAATCAACAAACCAACACAGGAGAGAAGATCTGCTGGAGTATAAATAGAAGTCCAGATAAGCACCAAGTGTGTGGTGATAATACGAAGCAGGTGACAAAGCAAGGCCAAGCCTACCAGCATGGAGATACACAAGAAAAAAAACAAGAAACAAGACCCACAACATCAAGTCTCTACAGTTACCCTAAATATAAAAATAACTAATACACAGTCAGATTATAACAATAATTCTCACTGGTGTTTACTGTCACTCTTAACCATTGTTTCTTTGTGGAACTCCTGAACTGAAAATTGTGGAAAAAGTGTGCTGGAGTTATTTCAACTTAATATCAGATGATTTTAATTGGATTGACTGTTTATTTCCCCCCAGTGCAGAGGCCATGTCTCTCAATGTCTATAGTGAGAGGCATATAAAAAAAACATTGCTGATTTTTGTAAAAAAAAAAATAGAAAAAAATAGAAATATTTTGTCATATAATTTTGGGAACTCAGAATAAGATATTCTATCAATATTTCCAGTTTTTACATAATTTTGATTTCATTGACGAGGTGAGTCGAAATAGCATCATATAACTTGAAAAACTTTTCACAATGAACTGTTTAGTGCTTCTGTAAAAACAAACTTTCACAAAGAATATCATACTTTTAATCTGCAATATTTCATTAATGAACTGGAATAAAATAATATCAGTTCCAACTGATCTGATTCACTTTTACAGAGCACTGAAGTGGGAGGAGCTTTAGTGGAGATTCTTTACCATTAATACCAATAAATGGCAGTAATTTATCAGTAAATGTGTGTGTGAAAGTGTGTATGTGTGTGTTAGTGAGAGGGTCGGAGAAGGACAGTTTTCCTCTGTTCCAGTCCAGCTGTACTCTGATCCTCTGGAGTTTCTGTGATACTGAGAGGGGATTGGATGGCTGTGGTGTAGAACCTGCTCTATATTTACCATCAAAATACATCACAAACCAGATTCCACTACTGGAGAATATCATCCCCTTCCTGTGAACAGATTCTCTCATCACACCCACAATCCACCATGAACAGTGTCCAACTTCAACATCCCAGCAGTGTGTCCCTGAGTAAAAACCCTCAGAGCCCAGAATACAGTATTTATTATTAATTCTCTCTGGATTATCAGGAAGTTCCTGTTTCTCATCATTGAATCTCACACTGGTCAGATCATCAGATACAATGAGTTTAGGATGAGCAGTGTTGGGGTCCAGAGTCACAGGTACTGAAAACACACACACACACAGGAATTAAAAAATTTAAATTACTAACAAAACTCTAGGCAAATTTTAGTTCAAGGGTAATTGAATATATTTTTAGTCAAATTTGAGGCAAAAGGACAGTCAGTTGAATTTGAGGTAAATGGTCTGTTTTCGCAGTCTTTGAAAAGATTTTGGACCTGCTCAAAAAAGAAAGGATCTTACTGTATTGTACAGTGTCCTGCATCTTCTCCCAGACTCTGAACTTCAGGTTGCTCAAATGTTTTGCCACATGGATCAGTGCTCCTGAAAGCTCCTCTGGATGCTGCAGTGTGCACTGGGCTCTGAAAACACATTCAGGAGTCACTGCTGCTGTGGGTTTGGATTCAGAAACACAGAGAACGAGAGAAACAAGAAGCACATCACTCACCTTTTCACTGTGGCCTCGTAGTTCTGTAAAACAGCAAAGTAAATATCAGTGGATATGATTGACATTTTTACACCTCTGAAATGTGACGTTTCTGATGATGGAAAGAAGTTTTACTTTCTTACAGTATAAATACTAACTAAATTGGGGGCAGTTGGGCACAGCTGTGGCCTAATGGTTAGAGAAGCGTTTTTGGGACCTAAAAGTCACTGGTTCAATTCCTGAAAATGTGTGGTGGGAGTGAGCTGCACCTTTGCTTCCTACACCGTCGAGAAGTGCTCTTAAGCAAGTTACCCAACCCCCAAATTGCCCCCAATGTGTGTGGCAGCCTACTGCTCCAAGTGTGTTTGCTCATTTTGGATGGGTTATACGCAGAGGCAATAATTTCCATTGCAATATTAATACAGTATATCAAAAAAAAAAAAAAAGATCCTCACTTGTAAGAACGAGACGTCTTCAGCTCTCATTTCCTCTTCTATAGCTCTGATTGTGTCTGAAAGAGATGATATGTCTCTGCTCAGCTTCTCCATCTTCTCCTTCATCATCTGACTCTTCTG
>JAOUQZ010020292.1:0-15029 GCA_028564935.1 Neosilurus hyrtlii
TCATGTACTAATAGTGGTATTATACTAAATATTACACTATCATGTACTAATAGTGGTATTATACTAATTATTACACTGTCTATATAATTAGTATGCCTCCGACGTCTGTTGTAGTGCCAGAAGCATCATTCTTGTGGGCATAGGTTTTGTCTATTTTATCCAAACTCATAGTGGCCACTGTATTTTTTTAAATTCTTCAACAGATTTTGATACCAAACTTTCATCTACTAAATGCCCATGAACTGGTACAGGTTTTAAGGACATAGGTTAAAGATCAGGGTCAAGATCAGTTCAAGCACACACTTATAAGGTTTTCTGACAGAGGCATACCAAGCGACGCATTGCATCGAGTAACTGTGTTTCATTATGTCTTATTCTAATAAGTATAATTACACTGTCAGACTCTTAATATTGATTAATAGCATAATTATGTGAAGTCATTGTGATCCCTCATTTACCTGACTATCACACCAATATTTGATTCTACACTAAACTGTTAGAACATATTTTCCCTTCACTGAAACTCACAGCCTAAACAAAGCAGTTCCAGCATGTCGGTGCCCCTGTGCACAAAGCGAATGCCAAGATGACATTCACCGGGCACTGACTTTAATGCCACTGAACACTTTTGGGATGAACTGGAACACTGACTGCACTCCAGGCCTCCGGCGCCACCGTAATCGCCTGACCCCACTAATATTCTTGTGGCTGAATGAACAAATCCCTACAACTATTCTCAAAAATCTAGTGGAAAGCCTTCCCAGAAGAGTGCAGGTTATATTGCTCATTGTTAGATAGCAGGATATAGGTGTTCATGTTCAAATGTAGCCAACAGTCCAAATGTGTAGGGTATATTGCTGGTTTCCATGAACTCCGAGCCTCTGAAAAACAGTGTTTGCACAACCTCATTCACTCATTAAATATTGATCATAGCCTATGTATTTTGAGCGCACACTCCTTAAGGATGAGTGTCGCTCTTCACCAGTGTTTATTACACACATTACTCAATGATTACACACTGCAAACTGCTGTAATGGGTCTTGTGTCTCAGTGGGCTGGGGCAAGCACTGAAATGAGGAGAATATAAAGTGCTTTCTGGATCCAGCACTACGTGCTTGCATTGCAGCATCCAGAACAAATTTATTACTTATTTATAGGCATATGACAATATACAATTCTACCTCACGAAAACTGCTTTATCTTATCATCATCAATGATTGTATGATATTGAGAATTAATGACAACATGGTTGGCAGCAGCTGTTTTCACTGTAAGAATTAACAAAGTTTGTGCTTCACATTAATTATAAGTAGACACATTAGCAACGGTAGCTCCTACAATTTAGTTTTGCAGTATAATGTTCTGTTTATGTTCAATACATTGGCTAGATCCTGATAGATTAGTGGTCAACAACCCTGATCCTGGAGATATGCCTTCCTGCAGGTTTCATTTCCAATCAAGTTTAACGCACATTTACAATTATTGCATTTGACAGATGCCCCCATCCAGAGTGATTTACATAAGTGCTTTAAAGTTACTATCAGTGAATGCATTCTGATTCTGGTTCACGATGGCGTCAAAGTATATCATCAGTCAATACTCTGCTGGCAGGGAATTTTTTTTCTTTATAAATAAACACACCTCTTGTAGCTGTTCAGGAAGTCGATGGCTGGTCAGGTGGACACGATTATGTAGTAGGTAAGGTAAGTCTGTTGGGCTTTTTATACCTGAGCATTGTGCTCAGAGCTGAAACTTATCCCGGTTTCTGTAATGCGACGCTAATAGCAGTTCAACTCGTCCTAAATGAGCGGACAGACTCTTGTTGTCAAAACCTTGCCCAGGGGTCTTAGCACGGTGGAGGTTTAATGGGCATTTGAGCTCATGACCTCTCAATTTGAGTGGTTTAATGGGCATTTGAGCTCATGCACCCACCACTACACCACCAGCCCCACAGATTGGTATAATTATTCATTAATTCATTCATTCTTAGCCACTTAATCCTTATTAGAGCCGCGGAGAGGCTGGCACCCATCTCAGCTGACTCTGGGAGAGGGCGAGGAACACCCTGGACAGCTCGCCAGGCCATCGCAGGGTCAACACACACACAACCATTCACACTGACACTCACACTTAACGGTGATTTGGAACAGGCAGTTAGCCTAATGCACATATTTTTGGACTGTAGGAGGAAACCAGAGTACCCAGAGGAAACCCACACAAACACGGGCAGAACATGCAAACTCCACACAAAAACGCCCGAGCGTGGGAATCGAACCCAGAACTTTCTTGTTGTGGGGTGAACATGATAACCATCGCACCACCGTTGCAGCTCCATATTATTATTATTTTTGTTATTTTTTACTATTTTAAATAAACACACCCCTTTGAGAAGATTAATAACTTCTTAAGTCAGTGGCAGAATGTCCAGGTGGACACAATCAGGATTATACCCAAAGTCGTCAGGGAGTGAGATCTCCAGGAATAGGGTTGGTGAGCTACATCAAAATGAATTTGTTCAAGCTGCCAAATAGTTTAGGTTTTCATTGCAGCCCATATGCTTATCTGTCTGGAAGCACGATTGTGTTAAATGTAGTAACCTGATTTCTATGAAACTTGGTGGAAGGGTGTAGCATAGGATAAGGAAGATCTTGTTTAATTTTAGTGCAGTCTGATTCATGGACTGGATTCACAAAATCAGTTTTATTTTACAACATTGAAAGATACATCTGGCCTTGGTAGAAATCTGCTCAACAAAGCCACACATGTATTTTCCTTATCTGCTCACATCTCTCTGATCTTTCTGACTACCTGTGTCCTGTTTTGCTTTATTTCATAAGCTGTTTATAACAGAGTTGTTTTTTTTTGTTAAATCTTCACTGTCAAAGGTGTTGATTATTTTGTTTAACAGCAGCTCTGACAGTGTTGCCGCTGTTGTCTTTTACTTATCGTGCAAAAATCACACCTAACCAAGTGTTCTAGTATCAGAACAGAGAGCTTTACGGTGTTCTTTGCCTCCAAATCATTCCTTTGTTTTGAGATATCGAGATCCTTTGTTGGCCATTATCCCATGCTTACCTCCCCTGTGCTGTTTTGAGGTATTGCATGGCTCACTGCAATTCCAAACCCTGTCTTTTTTTTCTTCCTGAGACTAATTCCTTATCATGCCTGGTGACATCATTTCCTCAGCTTTGTCATGTTACTTTCAGTTCTGTTTTAAATCATGTTTTTGGATTATTTGACTGTTTGTGCTTATTCCCTGTCTCTGGCTATGAACTACTGCTCTGATTACTGGCCACAGAGGAATGCTCAGAAAAGACTAGCTGCTTTTTATTTATTGCTGTGTGTAGCATTTAGAGAAAAGAAAAGTGTGATTTGATTGTCTGGTCCTTTACACTATACGCACATGCTGATCTTGTGGGTGCATGGTGAGAATTTAGTGTAATGATCATGCATGTGTTAGAAGTTGAATAATGTTGATGCATGTTGTCGGCTGGCATAGTTGCGCAGTGGTTAGCATGTCCGCCTCACAGCAAGAAAGCCCTGAGTTTGAGTCCTGGGCTCAGGTGTGTGTTTGTAGAGTTGGCATGTTCTCCCAGTGCTTGTGTGGGTTTCCTCCGGGTAATCTGATTTTATCCAACATTCCAAAGACATGCACATTAGGCTAATTGGCTGTTCCAAATCACCCCTAGGTGTGTGTGTGTGTGTGAGTGTGCATGGTTGTGTGTTTGTGTGTGTGTGTGTGTGTGTGTGTGTGTGTGTGTGTGTGTGTGTGTGTTGGCCCTGTCATGGTCGTTTTCACCCAGTGTCGGATGAGATAGGCACCAGCCTCCCCGAGACTCCCCGAGATTGTGTGTGTGTTGTCACGAGAGTTTGAAGGCCATTTGAAAGGGAAGTTCAGATCAATTTCGGTTTCGTGCAAGGATTTCTCACCAACATGAAAATAAAGTTATTTCAGTTAAATCATAGTCAAGTAATGCACTCATAAATATTAAGAATCAGTTGAGCTAAATTTAGTGGTGGTGTTAATAATTAAATAAATATATTTCATGATGGTAAACTGAGTATTTTTAATTACCCCATTTTTAACTCTCAAATTTATATGTGTAATAGAGAGGTGGTGTCTGGGAATACATCTCATTAAAGATCCTGAGAAAACACAACGAGGCAGCATAGGATGCACCCCTGTTCTTCTTTTCCTCTGAATGTTTATGTCTCAGGAAGCTGTGTATTGTAGGCAGACAAGTAATCTCAGTAACCACAGATCAGTGGATTCAATCACAATAATGCATTGTGTTTAGTCAAGAAGTTCATTTCTGCTTCAGTTTACAGTAAACAGCCTGTGTTTAAACACCAGAATATGTCCAGCGTCTGTACTGACAGACTGACAACGCTAGAACTTATGTTCAGCTGGTGCAACTGCTTTCTAGAGCACAAACTCATGCCCATATGTGCAGCAATATGGTAATATAGTGCTTCAGAGAAAATATATGAGAAGACTATGATAATTTAAGGTGGAATAGAGTAGTTGTACGAGAGAACGAGAGTAGTCGTATTCATGACTATGTATTCACTGGTGTATCTGTAACCTACGTTTCTGTGAGCTTCGAATCAGTTCTTTATATCTACATAGGAAGTGGGTTTTCTTCCTGTCATTTTTTTTTTTTTGTTAGACAATATTGTCTAAGAAACTGTCACGATTAATAATGAACGGTTATCATTCTAGGGGGCACGATTTCTGTTCGATTTTGATTTTGCTGTACTGTATTGCCTCTGCATTTAACCCATCCAAAGTGAGCACACACGTAAACAGTGAGCACATAAACACTCGGAGCAGTGGGCTGCCACACACATTTCAGGTGTCGGGAGAGCAGTCGGGGGTTAGGTGCCTTGCTCATGGGCACTTCAGCCATGAAGGTGGAGGACAGGAAGGTGCAGCTCACTCCCCCACCGCCACACATTTTTCCTGCTGGTACGATGGCGTAGTGGTTAGCATGACCGCCTCACAGCAAAAGCGAGGGCATTTCTGTGTAGAGTTCTCACTGTTTTTGTGTGGGCTTCCTCTGAGTGCTCAGGTTTCCTCTTACAGTCCAAAGACATGCACATTAGGCTTATTGCCTGTTCCATATTACCCCTAGGTGTGAGTGTGAATGGTTTTGTGTGTGTGTGTGTGTTTGTGTGTTGACCATGCGATGATCTGCTGAGCTGTTCAGGGTGTACCTCGCCTTCGCCCATTGTCGGCTGATATAGGCTCCAGCTTCCGTGTGATTCTACTAGAATTAAGAGGTTTAGTAGATGGATGGATGGATGGAATGTCATTTATATTAAAAAAAATGTAAAGAAAGAAAAACCTTTTTAAGAAAGGAAGAAAAAAAAAATTCAGATTTTTTCCCCCCACCACAGCTGTAATGATGAATATAATAATACAAGTACATGCTTTAAGTTATCAAGGAACATTTATGCCTTTGAAATACTTAAAAATTGCAAATCAAAATAAAAATATTTTAATCATCTAATAGCAGAGCTCCATACTTATGCAAGTGTCATAAAGAAATGAGCTTGATTTTGTTTTCATGTCCATAAAGGATCATACTTATTATTTAGCACAGAAAACCCAAGAGAATGTACTTGAAAGTATGCTACAAGAAACTATATGTTCTAATACATGTTTGGAAGGTGAGGGGAAAAGTGAGGAGCGTTCAGCTTTTAATAGTTTAGCTCAAGTCCAGTAGGAACATTATTTCACTGGTTGTACTGGTTAGTGAATTTCTCCCAGCTCAATTTTGCAAATTTGCCATCTGTTTGAAACAATTTCACAAAGAACGATGTTTTGATTTAAAAAACCAAGTGGCGCTACACTAAGTACACAATCTAACATCATCGAAAATATAAACGTTTATTTTGTGAAACATGCTGGCATGGTGGCATAGGGGTTAGCACATATTACCTCACAACAAGAAGGTCCTGGGTTTGATTCCCAGGCTCTGGTGTTTCTGTCTGGAGTTTGCATTCTCCTCGTGCTTGTGTGGGTTTCCTCTGGGTACTTCGGTTTCCTCCCACATTCCGAAGACATGCACATTAGGCAAACTGGCTGTTCCAAATTGCCCCTAGGTGTGAATGTGAGTGTTTGTGGTTGTGTATACGTTGCCCTGTGATGGTCTGCAGAGCTGTTCCGTGTACCTTGCTGATTTGTTTACTCTTATATTAAATCATTGGCTTATTTACACCCGTGTGTTGATGTGTGCTTTGATCTCACACACCTCGTACTGTCTAGTAAACAGACTCATTGTAGATACTCGCCAGATCCTCGTGCATGATCAAGAACATGGCACTTGGTAGAATTTTTTATCTTTTATTTTTTATCCCATCTGTGCCCCATTTATTGCAAGAATCTCAAGGAGTTGCAATCAACTATACACACAGCCCAGAGTGTGCAGAATCTTTGATCTTATTTACAGTGTTGTGAGGATCTGTTTGCATTGGGATATTGATGGCTACTGTCAGTTATTTCTGGATGGATGACTTTCCTCTGTTCCACTCCACTGACATTGTGAGAGATTAATTCGGCACTCCAAGGCAAAGAAAGTACCATTACAGGGAGAGGTTTGCTCCCCAACACCTTTAATGGATTTTACAAAGCATACTGCTTGCCTGTCTTGATTTATGATGTCTGTCGATCATTTGATTTAGATCCGTCACCCCGGAGAGGACGGGGTTGCATTCTAATACTGCAATTATTGCACTCTCCTAGACGTCACCTCAACATTTCCTGGGAGTTGAATCACTGCTGCCATTGTAAAAGATGTTCATCATATCTGTAAACTGTGGGAGCAGTGTTTACCCAGGAGCCTTGCAATGCAATGCAAATTCAAATTTGTGAAAATAGTTGACGGAGCTTTTTGTTAATAGTTAAACGTTTAGAAATAAGCAGGAGTTATGAGGTATTCACTAACACAAAAATATCTGTGTTTGGGTTTGATTAAATGACTTTAGTGTTTAGTGTTTTTACAGATTAGGTAGCCTTTTATTTTATTGTATCCGCCACAAATCGTACTGGATACTATATTTTCAGGGGCTGTCTGTATCCAGTGCTGCAGACAGTTCCTTGTTAACACTCTAGTGGTGCTGGTTCTTTATGGATTTATTTTATATTTACATTGAATGGTCCCTATGTGATACCTGGTCCCTATGTGATAATGGCATGTGATACTTGTCTATCGAAACCGGATCACCTTGACCTATTTTTCAAGTTCACAGAGGTCAATTCATCAAAAAAATGCCCGTTAACACTCGAGAGGGTGCAGTTTTATCGGAACAGTTTCCAAGTCATACCTGTTATACTTTGTATCAAGGTCTTCAAGCCCATTGAACCTGGGTCACCTTGACCTAATTTCAAGGTTACAGGTGCCATATGAAATATGCTTGTGGTCATGTAAAAAGTAAGATTTGCAAAATTTAGCACAGGATTGTTTGTTATTTATACCAGATATGCCTATTGACATGCCTGTTAACTTTGTAAAAAATAGTTTAATTTGATCTATTACCTGATTTCAATGTTACAAGAATCAAATTTAGTAAAACCATGTTGATACTAAGTTTGCCATTGACCACACAGGGAATACACATAGTGAACAAGAATGCATTTCTAGGTTTAAGTATTAATTTGCAGTACAATGACAGAAATACTGACAGCTGAGCCACTGAGACAAAGCAGCTGTGGAATAAATGGAGCAACTACACTGTCGTTTCTTTGCTCCATTTATTCCACAGCTGCATTGCCTCAGTTGTTTGGAGGGTAAAAAGACATTAAGGTGCATAATTTGTTAAAAACAACAATAACAGCCAATTTAATGTGATCTTTGAACTGGTTTGCAAATAGGATATACTTTTTTGTAAAAAAAACAAAAAAAGCTTTAAAAGTATCAGATGCTCAAAAGTATCAGAGCTACAGGTTAAACAATGTGTATATTACACATGATGAAAGTATAATAGTTACAGTATCTTAAGATTTAAAAAAAGGAACTTTTAGAAAGGGTTAAAATGGGGTTTTGTTACTCCAGAGACAAAAGCAAGCTCTTATAGTCAGTTTTTCGAGTACACAAAGATCATTATGGTGAATAAAATGCACTAAAACCAATTTTTTGAAACAGATATAGCAGTAATCTCTTATAATTTGTTAAAATGACCTATACTTCACACTAATGTAGTTGTTCAAATGTTAAAATCCAGCATTTGTTCCTTAAAATAGTTTAGCTAAGTTCATATTGCTACCGTAGAACTCTTGCAACATTAGTTGCGTTAGTCACTATACATGAATCAATTTTAAAATGCAATACATGTACATGTAAGTATTTCCTTCAATCTAGAAACAAAATGACACTTCAAGAGAAAATTTTTATTAAAATTTTTATATTTGAGTCAAAAGGTTTTAATCCATATCTTCCTTAAAAAATACAGTCAACATGCACTCAAGCTTATAAATGTGAAAAAATGCACAAATGATGCTATATATTTCTGATAAACTGTGTGTCTGTCAATCCTTTCCAGAAAAGATTTTTTTTGGACACGAGACATGCAAGCACACACTGGTAAAGAATTCACATCATTGATAATTAAACCATAACAAACACGGGTTTCATTGAATGCAGGTTTCATTTAATATTAGTTTAATATATTGTTTACTGTAGTGACAACAACATCAGTGACAATCATTGTGATCTTCCAGAGAAGACATTTTTTTGACAGACATACGTATCAAGCTGTTAAGCTCGGTACAGAAAGTAATTTTACATCTAATCCAAATTATATTTTTCAGCAAGCTATATGGTATTATATTGCTGATGAAACTAATTCATGTGTGGAAAATTGTTTGGATTCCTAAATACAAGAATTACAATTATTATAAAGAGTAATATAGAGTAGGGGCAGTGGGGGCATGGTGGTAGGGTGCTGGTTTACTGATTCGAAGGTTGGGAGTTCAGGCCTGTCTGTGGTGAGAGGCATGTAAAAATACATTGAAAAGAGTAGGCTGCATTGCCGTCAGCGTGTTTTTGCCCTTCGATGGCCTGGTGAGCTATCCAGGGTGTACTCTTCCCTCGCCCAGAGTCGGCTGAGATGGGCGCCAGCCTCTCGGCGACCCTACTTATGATTAAGCGCTTCAGAAAATGAATGACTGAATGAATAATATAGAGTACAGTGTGTTATAAACTTCATGTTATGGACCTTTATTTGAGATTCAGCATGCTTTGTATGTCATCACTAAGTCTGTGCAGCTTTTATAGAAGGGATGCCTTGATAAACAGCTTTCTGGGCTCCATTTTTGTGCCCCTGAGGTACAGTTTGTTCCATTTGGAAGACATTTCTGCCAAACCCTGCCTTCATCTACAGCTCATCTTTTTCAGTAATAATAATCAATAATATTTAAATTATCGATGGCATAATGGATATCGCATGGTGCATGGTGGAGTCTTGGTTAGCAAGTCCGCCTCACAGCAAGATGATCCTGGGTTCGAGTCGTGGGTTCGGTAGTCGTGTTCCTGTGTGGAGTTTGCATGTTTTCTTTGTGCTTAGGTGGGTTTCCTCTGGGTACTTCATTTTTCTCCTACATCAAAAGACATACACATTAGGCTAATTGGATATTCTTGATTGCTCCTAGGTGTGAGTGTTAGTGTGATTGTATGTGTGTTGCCCTGTGTTGGACTGGTAAGCTCTTCAGGGTCTATCTCACCTTAGCCCAGAGTTGGCTAAGACAGGCTCCAGCCTCCACACAATATTAGTAGAATCAAGCAGTTCAGCAAATGAATATATTAATATTATATTCTGACGGATTAAAATGGCCAGTTGTAATGATAATGAAACATGAACACTCGTACACTCCGAACTGGTGTGCAGAAAAGCATCTCAGAACACAAAATACGTCAAACCTTGAGGCAGATGAGCTCCAGCAGCACAAGTGTGACATATGTCATCCAAAAACAAATTAAAGATCAAAAAGGCCAGGCAACTGTGATTATTTCTAATCGTCATGAATGTGTATCGTGGTTATTTGATTTACTAGCTTTTCTGGCAGCTCAACCAATCTGGCCATTCTTCTTACCCCTTTCTTGTTACCAAGGTGTTTCGACCTACAGAACTGCTGCTCACTGTGTGCTGTTTTTATATATATTTGAAGTATTATATATAAGCTTTTAAAAGTGTTTTGTGCAAAACCCCCCACCCAGATTTTTGAAATACTCAAACAAGCCCATCTCACACCAACAACCATACCATAGTCAGAATCAATGGCATTACATTTGAGATGTTTGATGCGAATATTAACCGAAACTCTTGAACTGTCTGCATGATTTCATGCATCAAACTGCAGCCATATGTTTGATTGATTTAATAATTGCATGAACATTTAAGTGACAAGTGACTTTACTCCAGTGATCATGATCCATTGAAAGAAATCAACTTATCTATTTACTTTCATGCACATTTACTTCAACTGTGTTCATCGTGACCTTTCCAGCTTTTTCAGGCTCGTGTGATTTCACTGACTGAATTGCTAACATGGATTTGCAACTGTTAAAAATTTTGTGATCAAATTGAAAAATAAATACTAAATAATAACAGTATCTGATTTTTAACAAGTACTTAAAGAAGAACTTGATTTCGATGAGCTAGCTAAATTGGAACTGAACTAAAAACAGCCATCCACAGTAGCATAATTATGTTACTGGCTGCTAATCTGAGCTCCGTGTGTCCTTGTAGGTGGCCGATAAGCAGTGTTAGACAAATGGATATGAGCTGTCCTGACGTCAAACATGTTTCAGCCTGTCATTATGTGTGTGATAATACTGAATTAGTGTAAACGCAGATGGATTTGCAGCTGCAGCTCGGATTTCCTGGGAAAATAGAGGATACCAAGCCATGACATATAAGTCTATAGTAATACACCACACAAGCACAAATATTCACTCTCTACTGCTATGCACAGATGTGTGGGATTCAGATTAATTACCAACTTTATTCTAATATCACTTAATGAAATATGTGGCAAACTATAAAATATGAAGCCATATAAATGTATTTGTTATTTTAATTAAAGATGCCATTTAATCAGAGGTGGACCCAGGGTATATTCATTAACTAACCCACCAGCCATTTAGAAGCATTGCATGACTGATTTCTTGGAAACATTACTGACCTGGCTAAAGTATAAGTGCATTAGGTAAGGGAGAATAATGGAAATGGAAGGTGAATGAAGTTAAAATAAAGTAAAATTCCTCATTCCTCCATTCATCTTTTAACCCCCTTATTCCTAATTATAGTTGTGGGGAGGCTGGCACTCGTCTCAGCTGACTCTGGGCGAGGGTGGGGTACACCCTGGACAGCTCTCCAGACCATTGCAGGGCCAACACACATACAACCATTCATACCCTTACACCTAGGGGTGAGTTGGAACAGCAAACTAGCCTACTGTTCATGTTTTTGGATTGTGGGAGGAAATCAGAGTACCTGGAGGACAGCGACTAACACACGGGGTGAACATGCAAACTTCACACAGAAACGGCCAAGCCCGGATCACAAACCCAGGCCTTCTTGTTGTGAGGCGGACGTGATAACCATTGAGTCACCGTGCTGCCTAAAAATAAATATTTAACTATAAGCATTATTTACAAGCTAAATTTCATTGTTGATTAAACTGTTAATTTAATTCAAGACCCCATTAATACTGGAAATGTCGTGACAGTATATGAAAATGCCAGATTTCATACATATGTTACAGTCAGAACCCCACTGAACTTATTTTCTAGACACACATTTCACAGAGTATTTCTATATTGAGTGCATTTTTTCTCAGTCTGTTACGATTATAGACTACTAGCTAATTTTATCCTGACCCAATTGGTCATCCCTTTCTACAAAGTCTCAGAAAATGATTCTTTCCTGGCAGTAAGTCAGATTTCTATCATCTATCATCTCTGCAAAAACTATGCCTGTGCTCTTTTCCTACAGCATTGTATTATTGTATTATTTATACTATGTGGGTACAAAGTGGTTGTGGCCTAAACCATGATTAGCAATAACATGAAAAACATATTATGTACAGTTCTCCTGGCAAGGAGTGTAATGTATTAGGAAGCAAAGGAACAGGCAGCTCTTGGAGGTGATGTGTTAGAAGCGAGAACAACTAGCAAGAATTAGGATCACAGCATATTTGGCAAGGGTCAAATTATGATGGCTAGAGGACTTGGTCAGCAGGTCTTGTGGGGTGTTCCCAATATGGAGTGGATAATACCTAGCATAGTGGTCCAAGGAAGAACAACTGGTAAAAGGTCATGGGCACCCAAGGTGCACTGACAGGGAACAAGGTGTAACCTGTCTGGTCCAATACCACAGAAGAAGCGAACGTAGCACATCTTAGTGAAAAAGTTGATGCTAGCTATAATAGAAAGGTGTCAGAAAACACAGTGCATCACAGATTGCTGCGTATGGGGCTTCATCACCACAGACCCATCAGAGAGCTCATGCTCACCAGCAGTGTAAATACGATTTAAGGCAATATAACGGGTTGTATATACAGCTTAAAAGTTACCAACTCCAGCTTTAAAGTAATTAAAAAGGTTCTTACAAAAAGTAAAAAGTCTTTTCTAACAGGAAGCCATCACCAGAGCAGAGTTTACACACCGTCTTCTGTATTTGGCGTCTTTTTGCCTGCAGGTTTATACTGTCTGTACTTTGAAGTGCGGATGTTGTATTTTCATTTCCTCACACAATGGACACTTTGGTCAGGGTTCCTGATTATAGTGCATTATAGCTGCTCCTGTTTTCTCATGTCC
Source organism: Neosilurus hyrtlii (assembly GCA_028564935.1). Taxonomy (NCBI): domain Eukaryota; kingdom Metazoa; phylum Chordata; class Actinopteri; order Siluriformes; family Plotosidae; genus Neosilurus; species Neosilurus hyrtlii. The sequence continues at coordinate 12,822 of JAOUQZ010020292.1, forward strand.
ACACAAGCACTGCTGCCACATTTGGTTCACTGAAATCTGAATGTAATACATCATATTATATGTCTAAGTGGAGCTCAGGAATTCATGTTAGATAGGTTTTATGTTGGTTTAAGGAAGGGGGTCTGGAAGTTTGTGTGGCCTGGGAACCTTGCGTGGAATGTAATATACATTCCTTAGTAAATATATGTTTTATGAACATTATTTAAATGTGTGTAATATATTGTTAGGTCAGTTTGAGCCATACAGCTTTTTATTCTTGAATGTTTACTGACAGAACACATTAGAGTCACAATGACATTATTAATATGCAAGTTTTTTTTGAGTATTAAATTAAATCAAATAGACTAATAAGTAGCAATTTTTCATCGGAGCCTCCTGCAATCCTATTTTTCATACCAGAACCCTGCCTCTCTAACCATTAAGCCATGGCTACCCCTGTGGATTTACATGATGACCTGTCTGTTTTGACTTCTTCCCTCACATCATGATTTCTAGCTGTCACCATGTGCTTTTGTTTTTTTGTCATGTGCCTTTGTTTTGGTTGCAGTCCCAGTGCCACTTCCATGCCTTTGCTCTGCTATTGGTTATATTATTTTAGCCCATTTATTCCAATAATATCCTGTTCTGACTGTGAAATCTCGCTTATTGTAAATGTGCTTAGCCTTGAGCTTTCCTGTTCCAGTTGCTTGGTTTCCTGTTCCAGTTGCTCCTCCTTGCTTGGACTTATGTCTGTTTATTTGATTTATGTTTTCTTATGCCTGTGAAAATCTCATCTGACTGTGCTGCTTGGATTTGCTCCAGTAAAACCTACGCTGAGTTGATGCACTTGCTTCTTTTCTTTCTGAACCACATGCTATAAGATCTTTCACACACTCTGACAAAAAGGGTGTAAATAATGTGGTCTTTGACTCAAACAACACACACACACACACACACTGTACTCGGGAACTATTCAGCAATATCCACTGAGCCTAAGGTGAAGGATTGTTTTAGTATACAATATGACAACATAAGAACAAAAGCACAGATTTTTTTTAAATCATGACAGACAGATCAGTTTCAGATCAGAGTTGTGTAACAGTGTCTGTTTTCCTCGCTTTAAGAGTTTAAGTACACTACATGGAAACATGAAGAAAAGCAAACATAAACAAACTTTTGATAGTTTATATTTACATATTTTAACCATGACAGAGTCAGGACAGATGAGCTCTCTGCTTCAAACCGAACAAAGTGCTTTTAGTACATACTACACCTCACTCCATGGAAACACAAAAAACTAAATAAAACAAGATTTTAAATTTTTTACATTTTTAATTTTCCATTTTAATTATATATTTAAGGGTAATTGTGATGACAATGCCTGCTGTAAGTGCCGGTTTGTGATTGTAAAAGGACTCCCATAGAAAAATGACTCAGGGGTTCATATTTCACTATAGAACATGGACCCCCCCACATTGAAAATGGACCCCCACCCCAAATCATTTAGTATTATATGATAATTATTCGAATATTAATCAGAATATATTTGCAATACGGAACACATCATTTTGTAAAATTTTTTTTATGTATGTCTTATATACATTTTCAATATACATGTTATATACAGTCATGCCTCCTATATTTACAGATAAGTAATGTAATAATATGTGCAATTTGTAATGTATAAAACTGGCCTTTTTTCACTTACACACACATTTACCCAGTATGAAATATTCACTTAACTGAATTTAGATTGGAACTACTGGCTCGAAGTGCTCAAATGTTCTTCAGAAACATTGCCTGGTCTGTCTGTGTACAAGCTGAGGGTGCTCCTGTTACAGGCTTGTAACACTGCTACCTCTACCTCTTCTTGCCTCCATATGTTCCAAATGTTGAATATATCCAGATGGGCGTAGCCAGTAGACTGGCTACAGCGAGCTTCCGTGGCGTACTCCCCAGGCTGTGCCATGTTGCTTGATGTGGTGTAGTTCTTTGCTTCAGTGCTGCTGCTGATGCTGTTGTTCTCCATCATATACAGCACAGTCAGACCACGAAGAAGTCCATGGTAGGTCTGGGCACCAGAAAGAAAGAAAGACACTGCTCGAACGACACAGTTACTATCTCCATGTATTGCAACTGTTCCTGTTGGCTCCTATTCATGATCAAGGATGATGTCAGCTGGGATCGGTGGGATCTTCTTCCAAACTTTGCAACCCAGAAGCTGTGCAT
>JAOUQZ010020321.1:0-15028 GCA_028564935.1 Neosilurus hyrtlii
TCTCAACCAACTGTGGGCGAAGGTGGGGTACAACACACACAACCCACACACACACATACAACACAGACATTGGATGGCTGATGAATGGTGATGTACCCTTCTTTTTGTAGTTTCTTGCTTGCTTCACAATAACAAATATTTTGCATCTTCAAGGTTGCTGACGTGTTGTGTAAACCAACTTACAGAAAACCTTTTTATACATTTTAATTCCAGACTGTAAGGAAACAAAATAGGAAAAAGCCAAAGGGGGTTCATAATTTTGCAAAGGACTGTGTGCGTGTGTGTGTGTGTGTGTGTGTGTGTGTGTGTGTGTGTGTGTGTGTGTGTGTGTGTGTGTTTGGAGAGTGAGTGCGCACTGACACGACGTCAGTGGCTGTCGGTTTATAAGTGAAATTCTCAATGAGTGGAGGGGAAGGAATATGGAAAGGAAACATATGGCAGTACTTTCAATGAATTTTTTATTTACTAAAGTAGGTAAAGAGAACCTAATTAAACAAATGAGACAGAAATATTACACCTGGAGCTTTATTTATTAAGGAAAAATGGTAAAATATTATATATCTGTAAGTGGCAAAGTATGTGAACCTTTGCTTTCAGACCCCCTTGTGCAGTGAAAACTGTAAATAAAGGTTGATACCAAATAAAATATGCTAACCATGTAGAAGAAACTTCACTATAGTTTAACAGTTTAGTTGGTTATCTCATAGATGTAATGGTAACTGTAGTCCTAAATCATTTTAGTTAATGAGTTTATATAACCAGAAGGGAGAAGTCATATTCACAGTTTCTTAGTGTATGTTTAGGTTCACATGGAACTTCATCAGCAAGAACGAGAGGCTTCTAAGTTGAGAACCATCTATCTTCTATAGATCTATCTATATCAGGATAGATCACAGGATTTCTGTTGGATTATTATCAGGACTTTGATTTGAATTCATTGTTCCATCAATGTCCTGGCCCAGATGCAGCAAAACAGGCCAAACCAGGCTTCCATGCTTCACAGATGGAGTGATGCTCTTATGCTAGAATGAAGTGGTTTTCCTTTCTCCAAACATAAGGTTCTCATAAAGGTTCTATTTTGGTGTCATACATCCACAAAAGTTTTCCAATAGAATTCTGGCCTGTTTATATTATCCTTAACAAACTGTAAAAGGGCAGCAATGTCATCTTTGGAGAGCAGTGGCTTTTTTACATGCATCTCTGCCATGCACACCTTTTCAGTTCAGTACTCTACTGATGGTGGACTCAAGGACATTAATGTTAGCGAATGTGAGAAAGTCCTTAAGTTGCTTAAAAGTTCCTTTTAGACCTTCTGGACTATTATACACCTTCTCTTGTACTTATCTTTGTACTCCTGAAAAGAGTTACTATGGTCTTGAATTTCCTCTATTTGTCAGATGGTGATCTGGTAGAATCCAAACTCTTAGGAAATAGTTTTGCAACCTGTTGAGCAGTGAGGTCCTCACAAATCTCCTTTATTTTTGCCATGATATATTTCTACAAATATGTGTTGTGAAAGAAAATACTTCTTCTTTTAATAAAAAGAACATCCACTCACACCTGATTGTCATCCAGTTGATTGGAAATAGCCGACTTTAACTTCATTTACAAATTTAACTGCTAATCCTAGGGGTTCACAAAGCTTTGCCGGCCAGAGATATGTAATATTAGGAGATTTCACCATTGCTGATTCCTGCATCAGTGTCTAACCGCAAGAACGACAGACATGACTCCTGAATAGACTGAACCAGATGAGGTGAGAGTCATTGCAGTGGCAGGTGAAAAAATATGTTTACATTAGTGACTCAAGGCTCAACAGTTACAGCTGGATCTTCTTTTGCAAGTTGTGACAGAACTCATCACTCACCTGTGTATACAGCCAGCAGCCCAGCCTCATGTACCTGCACCATCTGTGCCCAGCTGGCTCAGTCTCCGCCCTATTTCTCTCCCTGAATGGTATGCGGGGGATTCCGAGGGCTGGCATCATTTTCTGCTAGCATATGTGCTGTTTCTCACATAATATTCCGATCTCACAGATGAGCAGTTCATTTCCACAGTTATCCAAGCAGGTTTCAGCTGCACCCAGATATATAAACAAAACTGGCCTGTCGGGACAAGACAAAGTCATCACTCAAGTCACAGCTGTGAATCATCAGAGAAAACACTGCTGCTCATTTCCACCATTGCTGATCCCTGTGTCACTCTGGTAAACCACAGGAGCAACAAAGGCTTTTCCACTGCACCTGCCACAGAGCTTTCTGGAAAAGATCCTGCAGTTAAGGCCAAGCAAATTGACACATCTTGACTGTCATCCAGTGACACCAATCAAGCAGATTTTGCTTGTACTGTGAGGAAAGCAGACATTGCCTCACTTAAAGTCCTGCACACAAAAAAACCCCTTTACCTCCTTTCAAGAGTCAGATTAAATAACCTACTATTATTCATATCTACTGATAAGTGTCTAATTATGTTTACACCAAAGCCTGTCTTGACCAGAATACGTTTCTTTCCAGAACTACATTTCAGGTATTTAGTTCCACTAAGGCAATGCATCTCCCTCCACATCGGCTGTGGGACTGTGCCCTTGAGCTCCTGCCTGGCACTTCACCTCTTTGAGGGAAGGTTTTTTCTTTGTCTGAGACCTTACGGTCCTCACGTTTCAATTTCCAAATTACCTACCACCCCAGATCCAATAAAAACAATAGGGCTGACACCTTTTCTCACTGCCATTCAGCTGCCTCTGAAACATCTGACCCAGAACCCATCCTGCTCTCCCTATGCCCCAGAGCTGTCCCTCGAACCACCTCTACATACCTGAACTCCTTCAAGTCAAGTGATAGAATGGGCTTACCATATGCCGGCTGTGTTCCTGTGTGATTATACATCATGTTACTTACATCATTGCCATGTCCGGTTCTCATTACTCGGACATGAGCATCTCTATCGCTTTCACAAACCTGTGTGGCATTTATAAGACTTTACATTTATGAAGACTCGGTTGTTTAGCATGAGCCTGAGAGGGAGTGTGTGACACTTTATTTTTTGTAATAGTTTGTATTCACCCCATTAAACTCTTCGACTTCTGTAGCTGCTTCTAACTCCAAGCACCATAGACAAGACAACTGCATTATTCTCTCCCTATCTTCCAGTCCCCTGTTGAATTTGTTTTCTACTACTGCTGCTGCTGCTGTTACTACTACAAATAGAAATAGCAGTAGTAGACATAATGCATAAGGAACATGATTGATCATGAGTAATCTAAGATCTGTGCAGGCTGGCCTATTTATAATATTATTATTATTATTATTGATAATAATAATAATAATAATAATATTAGTAGTAGTGGTAGTAGTAGTAGGCATAGTGGTTGGCACATCTGCCTCACACCAAGATGGTCCTGGGTTCAAGTCCTGGGTTCAGGCGTTTTTGTGTGAAGTAATCTGGGTATTCTGGTCTCCTACTACAGTTTAAAGACATGCACAGCAGGTTAACTGGCTGTTCCAAATTGCCCCTAGGTATGAGTGTGAGTGGGAATGGTTGTGTGTGTTGACTCTGGGATGGTCTGGTGAGCTGATAAGGCTGTACCCTGCCTTCGCCCAGTGCCAGCTGAGATAGGCTCCAGTCTCATCATGACCCTGATAGGATTAAGCAGTTCGGGAAATGAATGAGTAAGTGACTATAATAATACTGGTAGATCAGACCCATCTTTGGTGTATTTTTTTTTGTTTAATAAATCCACTAAATCATTGTTTCTGTCAATCAGTTCTGTTACACTATTAACATTTTATTCATGCTGTTAGACATCTTTGTGCTTTGGTTGGTATTTCTTTCAAAATTTCAAACAAATGGCAAATGTTCAGATCTCTAATGCTAATGTTTTCTACCCACACTAAAGTGCCATTTTACAGATACAGTGGTTTCACATGCAATCCCACATGCAGTTTAAAATATTTCTTTCCTCTGTCACTCCTCAACCGAAGAGGCTCTGATAAAGAACCACTATTCCTACACATGCAAAAATGTTCCTTTTAGTACCCACTCCTACATCTTGTATGATGCACAGCTTCTTTCAGGAAAATACTGTATTTAAGAAAAGATATTGCTGGACTGGCGCTTAGTCACAGTTTAAAGTGTGCAGATTTTTTTTCTCTGTAGACCAGAATATTCAAAGATGCTTTGATGGAAAGAAATGGGAATATGTCGATAAAAAATGATAGTTAGGCCAATATTTTGCTGACCTGTTCTTAACACTTGGAAAGTGTATTCTTATGCTGGAACATGTTTGGGCCTTTTAGTTCCTGTTTGTTTGTCTGATTGATTGATTGATTGACTGGGTGGTTTACTAGTATAAAATTCTAGATGTTCACAACACTCAAATATGGCATTCAAAGAGCTTATGCTAACAACATAATATATTATAAAATTACGCGCCAGGTCATCACAGGGCAGAAACATACTGACGGCAATGCAGCCTACTCTTCACGAAAGTCAGCAATGGTTCTTTTACATGCCTCTCACCATAGACAGTGGGAGACATAGTTGACCTTTGATGACCCAGTTAGCTCCACCGGGGAGACAGCAGTGAGAACCCGTTAATAGTGGGGCTTGAACCCCCAACCTAAGGATCAGTAAACCAACATAATGTAATGTAAATAATTATGATTTTAAAATTAAAAATTTTGTCTTTGTAATAATAATAAGATGAATAAAATGTGCATATTAAAATATATTTGATTATATTGTGGTTTAAAGTATGCTAGTATTTTAATACCAAAATATAGAGGTGTGATAAAAACTAGCGAGTCCATAATACTTTTAGCATCAAAAAATTACAATAAAGTCATCATTGTAATTGCTTTTTATTCTTTTTTACTTTCATGTTCCTGTCTAGAGTGGCACAGTGGTGTAGTAGTTAGCATGTCTGCCTCAAAGCAAGAGTGGGTTTCCTCCAGCTACTCTTGTTTCCTTTTACAGTCCAAAAACGTACACATCAGGGGCACTGTCTGTTCAAAATTGCCCCTAGGTGTGAATGTGAATGGTTGTGTGTGTCGTTCTGCTACGGTCTGTCAAGCTGTTCAGGGTGTAGCCAGTCTTCGTCCAATGTCAGTTGAGATCCTCCATCCTCCCTGTGACCTCAAAATCTGGATTAAGCAATTGGTAAATGAATGAGTGAGTGAAGTTCTTGTATAAAAAAAATTAACAAATGCTGTTAGTAGATATGTAATATTTATAATATTTTATGTCGAATTACTCAAATTATTTAGCTTACTGAAGGGTCTTAAAATTGTGATTGTCAAAATGAAATGTTTTAATTATAGATGAATTACCAACAAACAGTGTGAAGGTAGAGTAGGGGGGTTTGTGATGGGTGGTACTGGTACTTCAGTCTCCACATACATTTTGTGCCTGTGTTCAGGCACACTGCTTTATTGCAGGTTTCACATACAGTATATGTGAGACTTTCCTGCAAATTATGCACCATTTGCCAGTTACAGCAGCAATTCCTGGTTGCTCTGCTGGGGAAAGGTACCCCGTACAATAAAATATAATTGGCCATTTCTTATGATATAATCCAAGCCTATAATGCTAAATAACATTAACAAAAATGACCCCACATAACTGTCCATTATCCTTGCCCTATCAATAAGCCAATTCTTGTAAATAATTATGAAAATCTGTAGAAGACTTTTCTGATTAAAAGTCACAAAAGCAAAAATAAATGTAAAGATAAATATTCTTCAACTTGTTCATTTGCCTAGGCCCAAATAACTTTGTAAAGGATTATTAGTGCTTTTAAATTGGCACTAGCTTAAAGAGTATTCAAAATGAATAGTCATAAATATGAGATGCATGTAGAGGAAATTTTGTGAACCTGGCCCATGCAACTACAAATATATATCCCACGCCACAGCCATTAAAATATTTTCGTTTTATCATGCATGTTGGTCTAAATCATTAACTAAAAAATAGTCTGTGCATGTGGTAAAGGGAAATGCTAGTATTGTTTGTGAGAAGGAAAAAACACAGAGAGAAAAAGAGAAAATATATATTTGACCCTCTTGGCTCAATTCTAAAAAACATGTGAGTGGGTTGGATATGGTGTATCATTTATGTGTCAAAGCAAACCCCCCTAATCTACTGACTGTGTTGGTGTTTCTCCTGCAAGGCAACAATTTATGAGTGCGGTGGATACATATAAAAAAATGCCTTTCAAAATGAGAAAACCTTGCTGTTCAATATTTGGTGGGTGAAATCAAATACAATACTTATAAGTAACCTAACACTCTCCCAGCTGTCTAGTTCACCATTTCTGCCAAATTCCTTGTATCTAAAACATCACAGCTAAATAAATAGTATATTATATAATGCAGATGCACAAACTGAGTATTATAGGTCTTTTAAGTGTGAAGCAGTGAGGGCTCAACCAAGAGCCTTCTGCAGGTGGAGAAGACTTGTGTAGTCCTGTGCTGGCATGTGAAGAATATTAAGTGGATATTATCATGTGTCTTAAAGTGACACGACAGAAATAAAAGGAAAAATGAAAAGTGCCCAGTTTGAGTTAAACTGTCTGACTCTCTCTGGGTCTTTAGTATCACAAACCCAGCCTGCTCCAGGGTCAGCACTGCCTCACAGAGAAGGCCATGCTGATTAGGATTTCAGACACACTGTGGGTTTTCCCCGATCAAGCAGGAAGGTACAAAGTGGTAATGAGTGTACAAATGAGTACACATCAAGCATTGATGGATTCAGGACGCAAACGAACCATGGTCCATAAAAGCCTGATTCAGTGTGGGGCTGTTGAAGGTACACAATTGGGAAAGTTGAGGTATGTTCAAGGGGATGTTTACAAAATTCCTTTGGTGCCTGTAATGGTTAAATTTTGGGGAAAAGTGTGGAGGCGGTGGAGTGGAGTGGAGGCGGTAGTCCTCAACCATCCATGTATTGGCCCCTCTCCACAGGACTTTCCTTAGAGGATTTCCCATTGGAGCAATCCTGAGTTGAGACCAGGAAAAATGGTTCTTGTCAAGTAATCAATGGAAAGTTAAAGTCCCTTATTTCTGTATTATTAAAGATAGGCCAAATGAGTGATGCAGGACACTCACACACAAGAATCCGAAGGTCCGAAGAATCCGAAGGTTCAATCGCCACTATCACCACTTAACCCTCAATTGCTCAGTTGTATAAAAATGATAATTGTAAGTCGCTCTGGATAAGAGCATCTGCCAAATGCTGTGAATGTAAATGTAAAGAAGAGATGACCTAAGTTGCTGGTCTCAAAAAACCACAGGGAAAGGCTTTTCCAATTAGATAGATTCACGTTCTTTCAAAGGAAATACTAATTAATGGGAGTGGTTGTAATGGATGGTTTTGGAGTGGCTGATGGATTCACCAACTGCCATTCACTGCATCCAAATGGCAAATGGGATTTTAATGAGCCACAGGAAAATGCCCAATTGCAACCATTCCCATTAATTGGGATTCCCTTTTGGGTGTGCATGTGTGTACCATTTTATGTTAATTGTAGTAGAATACTCAATGCAATACCCGAAAGCAGTGCCTTAGCACAACACTTCTGTCTATAATTTTGCTGCGTCACTCTTGTTGTCTGCCACAAGAACTTCTTATGGAGTAAAATTTACTCTTTATGAGTATGTTTGAGATGTAAATAAAGTCCGAAATAGTTAATTCTTTAGAAATTTTGCATGTAGATTTATTTCAAGTACACATCCTAAACTGTTTGATTTAGTGGGTATTAACTAAATCTGCACCAGTGTGTACCATCTTCAGATGGATGGACTCGTCTATGGAGACTCATTTTATTTAAAAATTCATGTGAAAAAAAAAATTTATTTTATGATGTAACTTTCTTTATAGTTGGAGTTTTATTTCATTTCATATTGTTATTTTAAATAATAAATAATTAATTAACAATTGTCAGTATGTGGGATCTGAATACTTATTGGATGATCTTTTAACTGGTTTGAAAAGCACAGAAGCAAAGAAGAGAGAGACAGAAAAGGACTCTTTCAAAACACTTGTTCTCTGTCTTGAAATGTAGTTCTATGGTGTTTTTTAGGCAAAGAGTTAGTTGTGGTAGTCTGCTTTTAATATTATTTAATATTTAAAAATGTATATTATTTAACATTCTAATCTGATCTGAGAATCTGTTGGCAATATTTGAGGTAGAGCTTAATTTAACCTTTGCTATGACGTCTTCGGAGATGTGCAGAACGTTCACAGAGCCGATATTTTTCAATTGGTCTAGCAGTGGCGAAACAACAAAAGGAGACTCCTCTCAGCTTGATATCGTTGCTGACACCACCTCTGTGGATGTGATTTCCAATCTGCCGGGTCACACTAATCTCATATAACACCAGATCAAGACGCCTCCCAGACCTGGACACTTTAAAAATATGGTTTATGATGAACTCAGGGCTTTACCCAACATGGAGCTGTGACAGTGTTTGGAACAGTCCAATGGGTCAATCCAGTGCTGTTTATACAGAAAATCATAGTGTCTAACCTCAGTGGTGATCTGATAAACTGCTCAATCTTTTTAGTGTGGAAACATTGGCAGATACCCTTGAATGCCATGTCCACAAACAAAAAGGGCCTTTTCCACTCCTTTTGAATTCATGGCACTTTGCTGGGGTTGATTGGAGCTCCAGTGACATGTCAACGACTCATTGACAAAGTTCTCTGTCCATATTGCACATATGCTGCTGTCTATTTATATGACATCATTATTTATTGTAATGATTAGGGATCTAAAGATTGTCATAAGATCCTTGAGATGAGCAAACCCAAAGATGTGTGCAATTGGGTGGGTGGAAGAGCAGTATTTGGGCTTTCATGTGGTCATGGGCAGGTGTGTCCCTAAATTGATGAGATGGCAGTGAACCAGCAGGAAAAATGTGTGGCAGTGGAGGAGTGATCTTGACCTTCCCTTCCTCCACCTTCATGGTTGAAGCGCCCTTGAGCAAGGCACCTAACCCCCAACTGCTCTCCGAGTGCGTTCAGCGTGTGTGGCAGCCCACTGCCCCAAGTGTGTGTGTGCTCACTGTTTACATGTTTGTGCACTCACTTTGGATGGGTTAAATGCAGAGGCAATAATTTCCCTTGCAGGATTAATACAGTACAGCATAATTAAAAAATCTTATTTCAGCCTGCCCAAGACCTAAGAACAAGAAGCTGTGAATGCCTGTCTCTGTCTGCCTGTCTCTGAGTCTTTAGTATCCCAAACCTGATAGCTGTTACAAAGTGTCATATTTTCCTTCATTATGGGCCTAAATAAAAATATTTTTGTTGTTGAAGGCACTGAGACAAATTGAGCATCATTACTGCTTTAACAACAAAAGAAAAAAGCAATGCAATCTTATAAAAATTGTCTGGGTATGCAGATAAATTTTAAATTTAACCAATCTAAAGGTTATATTACAATAGGTTATTTATATGGCAACACAAGTTCTGCTTGTTCACTTGAGATTATGACATGGTATAACCTTTAATTTTTTTTTTTGTTTGTTTTAAAACATGCAGAAGTAGGGCTATGGATACAACAGGATTTCAGACAGCAGGCATGTTTGGGTCAGAGTCACAAAATAATCCAGATCTACACTTTTATTACAATAGACCTATGTAAATCTGTATGGTATAAGAGAATAATTGTTACTCTATACAGCAAAATTGGGTAAATAGAAAGATAACTGTCAATTTAACATGAAGTAGGCAATAAGATTTGATTGATTAATTAAAATCACTTTCATTTCCCAAACCACTTTATCCTTTATTAGGCTCATGGGGAGGCTGGAGCCCATCCCAGCTAACTCTGGGCAACGATAGGGTACACGCTGAACAGCTTGTCAGACCATCACAGTAAATATATAAATAAATGACTGAACAGCCAGCACGGTGGCACAGTGGTTAGCACGTCCGCCTCACAGCAAGAAGGTCCTGGGTTCGATCCCCAGCCCAGCTTGGGCATTTCTGTGTGGAGTTTGCATGTTCTCCCTGTGCTTGCGTGGGTTTCCTCTAGGTACTCCGGTTTCCTCCCACAGTCCAAAAACATGCACAGTAGGCTAATTGGCTGTGCGACCCCAATAAGAAATAAGCAGTTCAGAAAATTAATAAATAAATTCATGATTTTTCCAGTGTTTTGGTTCAGTCTATTACATTTATATTGTTCAACATGAGGCTTTGTTTTGTCCCTAACTTTTTAGTTCCTAACATTGTAATTGTTAAAAAAGGGGAAAAAAACAATCCTACCATATCGGAAAGCTGTTCAAACCAAATGAATAATAAATGGGAAAAAAGTCCATAACTATGAATGCCAACTTAGGTCCCTCGGAACTTCAGCTACAAGCTGCTCATTCCCGGACCTGACTGATGACATGTCAACAAGATTATGATGAGGGTCATCCAATACTGATTTAAATCTAACTATCATTTAGTTTTAGCCTGTTTACCATCATCTATTGTCTAATCTCAATATTGTTCAATCTTGGTCTTTACCATGGAAATATTAATTTTTGAGAAAGTAATGTACTGTTGACAATCCTCAGTATAGATATGGAACTGAATGTCAAGCTTACGAATTATGTCACCAAGTGGGTGTATGTACATAGTAAATAGCTTGGGTCCAAGAACTGGTACACCAGAAGCAAGACCATTAGATTCAAAGTGAATTCCAGCAATGATGACTCTCAGCTTCCTATTCTCTTAGTAGGATCTAATCCACAGTAGGCAACAGACAACTGGCACTTCCCAAGTAATGTTTCTATACAAGGATCCTATAGTCGATAGTGTCAAAGGTGGGTAATAAGTCCAGTGAGAGTGATAGGATAGCCTCATTATGGTCAAGTGCCCATAGAAAGTCATGATGAATCTCACCCAGAGCAGTCTCCACTGAATAGTACCTGGTGATCTGCATTGCCACTTTTTCAATCAATTTAGATATGTATGAGAGGTTGGATATTGATATTTCTGTAATTCTTCAGGTCTAAAAGGAATAAAAAGAGATTAAAAATGGTGGCAAGATGGAGTTAAGAGACCAATTAACAATGTTAGTGATGACAGGCAAACGTGGTGGAAGACTCCTTTTGAGCAGCCAAGTGGGGATAGAATAGGAAGCTGCAGCATTTGTCATTGGTCTTATTGTTGAACGACTCCACCGTAACTGAAGAAAATTCTGACAGCTCACTAGCAACATCAGGTATATCAGGCTCAGTGAAGGCAGATGAAGTACCAAGGGTAAGCTGGATGTTGCTGATTTTGTTGACAAAGAAGTCAGTATTTCTGTTGGTAAGCTCATATAGATTGTCATGGTGACCGAGCCTTTCTGTAGTGGTGTGAAAGTTTGTTCACCACAGAAAATATTTCCATGATGGATGTGGACTATACGATAGTATACATATGAAGTATATGAAGTAGATATGTAAAAATTTTCTTTTGTTTGATAAGCAAGATTTTGTGGAGGTTTGTGTTATTGATTTGGGATGTGCACAAGCTCTGGATAGATATGCTTTTTTTTTTTGTTTGTTTTTTTTGCTTGTTTGAAATCATAGTAAGTTCTAAGTATGCATACACAGATCTGTAAAATGGACCCATTATGAAAATGGAGCAGATAAAGTGCTAAGGTTAGTAATAGATTATGCAGTGTACATTTGCCTCTGATTACTTTTCCAACAGCCAAAAGTTTAAAATGTTTGGAAGTATTCAACATTCATTATTCATCTTCAGCTTTATCCTGATCAGGGTCGTGGTGGATCCAGAGCTGGGAGAATTATCCAGGAGATTACTGAAGGATTAGGGGCCTTGCTGCGTGCAAGTAAAAACTGAAAGAATCGATGGCATTTTAAAATAGAGTGTATGACCTTTTTCTCACTAACATACTGTAGATATCTTTAAAATATTCCTTAGCTAATGTATAGGCCTGATCTCATTTGGGGGATTCTTTGGTGACTGCCCATGATTTTTTGATTTGGCGACTGCCAGTGATGATCTGCGATGATCGGCAGTGGTTGGCAACCATTTATGACTGTCCTCTTTGTAGCTGGTGACCATATTGTTAACGATCCCCAAGTTTGGATGTAGACAGTCATGGCAGCTGCAGATTGTCTGAGACTTTGTCGGCTACAATCAGTGACTGTAGTCGCGTACCAAGCTGACAATATCCGTTACCATAACGCTCAGATAAAAATCAGCATGGTCAGCAACTAGGTCTGAGACTGTCTGCAGCTAAGTCCCAAACTATTTCTGACTATCTGTGACTGACCATAACAGTCTCAGACTGTCAGCAATATGATTGCGGATAGTTGGCAAAGTCGCCGATTAGTGGATTATCATGTGTAATCATCCAATATTTGGAAACGACACGATTGTCTTGAATGGGTGGATTCCTCGCTGACAGTCACTGACATTCAGTGATATGGTCGACACGAGATCAGAGCTTATGCATGAGCTACACCATGGACATATTAACTGTTTTTAGTCTAAGACTATAAGGTAAGTATAAGGACATGAAAGTAGAAAGTAAACAGACAAAGATTAACAGTGAAAGGATTCCTACATTTTACTGGTACCCTCTTTAGTGTAGAAAAAGCTGTCAGTGACTATAATATAGCAGAAAGCATTTTACTGTTCTCATGAATAATACACTGTTATGTTTTAATTATTTGCTCCAACACCAGACAAGGAAAACAGACCTAAAGAATTACCCACTTTAAATACAGTTCATTCTTGTACTCAACTGCATGCATAAAACTGATAGATCTTTTGGTTTTCTTGTTTACTCTGCTAAAGGAAAGTACACTATAAGGAGACTTACACACAAACAGGGGCTGGTTTGGGAGTTAAAATTGTGTTCTAAAGTAAAGGGAACAGTGCCAGGAGTTTCTCCACCCTATATACAAATAAAATGGAGCATGAAATGAATACAAAACTGGATAGCCTACTTCACTCCATGCACTGATATGGCACTCAACATTCTCCTTTGCTCATGATCAAAATACTGGACCAATCATGGGAGGCACTGTGGCGTAGTGGTTAGCACGTCTGCCTCAAAGCAAGAAGGTCCTGGGTTTGAGTCCAGGGCTCTGGAATTTCTGTGTGAAGTTTGCATGTTCTCCCCGTGCATGCATGGGTTTCTTCTGGGTACTCTGGTTTCCTCCCACAGTCCAAACAAATGCACAGTAGGCTGTTCCATATTGCCCCTAGGTGTGAATATGAATGGTTGGTTGTGTGTTGTTTACTGGTCTGCCAAACTGTTCAGGTTGTACCCCATCCAGTGTCGGCGGAGACGGGCTCCAGCCTCCCTGTACTCTTAAAATAATTTAGTGGTTCAGCAAATGACTGAGACTGAGTGGACCAATCATGTTAATTGCACAAAGAGTAAATTTCACGCTTTATTTTATATTTACAGTAAAACCATGTGTTAGGGTTAAAAATTAAAACAGATAGGCATCACACAATCATCAACATAATAATGCACAATAGAGTCCTGAAACAAGTGGGGAGTGGGGGCAGCACCTTCCCCTCCTCCACCTTCATGGCTGAAGTACCCCCGAGCAAGGCACCTAACCCCTGACTGCTCTCCGGGCGCTGCGATGTGTGGCGGCCCACTGCTCCAAGTGTGCGCGCACACTGTTTCATTTGTGTGTGGGCTCACTTTGGATGGGTTAAACACAGAGCCAAAATTTACCTTGTGGGTCTGACACACTAGATCATTGTATCAATGACCAATTACCCACAAACATTTGTGAAATCTATCATAAGATTCATTCACTTGTGGTGATCCTAACCTCTGAAAAGTTATATGCAGTGAATTTTGTATGCACCGGCATCCTTCCTTCTTGGTTACCACAGGCCCTAGGATATCAACACCCACTTTTCCTTTCACTCTGCCAGAGCTGCGGTCCTGCACACCTACAAAAATCCTGTTCCTGGAGATGCAGCCTCGGATAAACCTCGGTGAAATAATTATTAGTACATCAAAATAAGACAAAATCTTGATAATAAACTCGATTTCAGTGGTATTAAGTTACTGGTAGAATACAGGAGAGAACACTCAAGATTATTCTGAGAAGTCATTGCCTAATTCCACACCATTATGTACACTGTGTTAGTTGTCATTCTTCACTCAGTACAGATTTGAAAGAATAAGCTCCTTTTTTGTCACTAAATAACGCATCTTACTCGGAGTAGAACCGCTGCTCCACCGCGTTGAGAGAAGCCAGTTGAGGTGGCTCCGGCATCTGATTAGAATGCCTCCTGAATGCCTCCCTGGTGTGGTGTTTCTGGCATGTCAAACCGGGAAGAGACCCAGAACACCCTGGAGGGACTATGTATCTCTGCTGGTCTGGGAATGCCTCAGTTTCCCCTATAGAAGAGCTAGAGGAAGTGGCTGGGGAGAGGGACATCTGGACCTCACTGCTTAGGCTGCTGCCCCATGACCCAACCCTGGATCAAGCAGAGGATGATGACTTTCTTTTATTATTTATAGCAGTTTTCATATTTAGAGAAAATATCATGCAGAACAATGTTTCAGTGCGAATGGCTGCATCCAGGTTCAAGACCCCATTTCCCAGGATATGTAGTGATGTGAGCAGGTGCCATGAAGTGCTGAGCTTCATCCTTAAACTTGCTATACAACAAAAAAATTCTTTGGGCATTGGTGGGAGGTGTCATAGGAAGCTTAACTGTTGTGTGACTGAAAATGCCATCACAGACCCTTGTCCTGGGGTTTGGAATATAGGTCGGTCTCCTATGCAATTCTCAACATCAGTTCTATTTCATAGCTCTGTAGTGTCTCGCAGCTGTGTTGTGATGAATTTCATATGCTTTTAGGTCATCAGATGCACTCAGAATCACATGGTTTTCTTACAGGTATCCTATGTGTGCCTTATGCTTGATATTTTTATGAAAGTGATGAGGGTACATATGTCATGTAACAACTTCTGAACCGCTTATTCCTACTTAGGGTCGTGGGGAGGCTGGCGCCCATCTCAGCCGACTCTGGGCGAGAGCGGGG
>JAOUQZ010020370.1:0-15028 GCA_028564935.1 Neosilurus hyrtlii
TCCACTGTATGAGCACACACACACACACACACACACCCCAAAACGTATGAGCACACACACACACACCCCAGGATGTATGAGCACGCACACACACACACACACACACACACCCCAGAATGTATGAGCACGCACACACATACACACACACACCAAAATGTATGAGCACACACACACACACACACACGCACACAAACCCCAAATGTATGAGCATGCACATACACACACACACACCCCAGAATGTATGAGCACACACACACACACACACACCCCAGAATGTATGAGCACGCACACACACACACACACACACACCCCAAAATGTATGAGTACACACACACATATGCACACACAGGCATGCACACACACACACACACACACACACACACACACACACTCACCCCAACATCCCACCAAGCATACATGCACACACACACCCCACCATACACACAAACACACCAACACACATGCGCACACCCCAACACACAAACACACCCACATGCCCACACACACGCACGTACACACACGCGCGCACACAGACTCACCCCAACATGCACGCACACAGACGCACACACAATAAGTTGTCTGCATGGGTTATGTTGGCTATCCGGTTTTAAACACATGACGCTGTAACACAGCAGTGAGGTGTGGCGTAGCGAGTGCTGTCCGTCAGGAGGAAGGCGGGTTTAATGAAGGAAGGTTAGTGAGGGGATTAGGTTTTCTTTTCAGATCTCGCTGTGATGTGAGAAGAGCTGCCACATGATCTTATTCACACACGTGAAACGATGGGATGCACTTACACAACGCCACACACTTAGTGATAAGTTTTGCGAGCACACATACAAACAAACACACACACACACACACACACACACACACACACACACACACACACAAACAAACACACACACACACACACACACACACACACAAACAAACACACACACACACACAAGGTTCAGCTACGTGATCAGTAGATTTATTTGTGTTCAGAATTGTTTCAGCTGTTTGACATTTCTTACATGACATTCGTGATTTAACACAAACTCGTCAGCGAGCGAAGATTAACACGGCTACTGAAGCGACACCAGATCTTTTTATGCATGAGTCATTCATTTCAAGTGAAAAAGTGTCTCAGTCATTATCAGCTCCCTCCATGCCAGTAATGCTAACATGGCTTCTCCTTTACACGGCTACACAAATAAAAAACAACAAAAAAAAAACCTGCCTTCCGTGTCATGCTATTGCAGGAAATACATCAACAACATGGTGTTATGATGAAGCGGGGTTACTGTCATCACCCTGCCGATGATGATTTCCAACAAGAAAACGTCCTCTAGTCATCCAAAGTCTTTTATTCCTCTTATACCACATCAAAATGTATCAGTTTATTTATTCAAAAAGAGCACCAAGAGAGCGCAAACCTCATCCAAGCCCAGCAATCCCCCATATCAGTCAAAATGTTAAAAAAATAAAAATACAAATAAATAAAAATCAGCTTACTATGTTAGCTACACAGCACCCCCTGCTGGGCCTACTGTAATAACACACCTCCAAAAAACATATCGTCCTCTCTCACAACGTTAAAGAACAGCTTTAAAAACTCCTGGATTCAAAATTTGATTCAGATCATCGAAGAAAATCGAATGATATATAAAAATATAAAATACATTTATAAATATAAACTTTATGGGGTTTGCATGTTCTCCCTGTGCTTGTGTGGGTCACCTCCTGGTACTCCGGTTTCCTCCCACAGTCCAAAAACAAGCACAGTAGAATAAATGGCTGTTCCAAATCACCCCTAGGTGTGAGTGTAAATGGTTGTATGTGTGTTTCTGCCCTGTGATGGCCTGGTGAGCAGTCCAGGGTGTAACACCACCCCACCCATGCCCAGAGGTGGCTGAGATGGGCACCAGCCTCCCGGCGACCATAATTAGGATTAAGCGGCTTAGAAAATGAATGAATGAATAAATCAGCTTATTTTGAAAAATAAAGTTCACTGTTAATAGGGCTATAAAATTAAACTGAATAAAATGCTCCCGAGTGGCGCATCGACAAGTTGCGCGACTATCAACCCAGAGATCGCAAGTTCGAATCCGGATTGATGCCACAGCCATCCATGACCGGGAGTCCATGGGAGCTAATTGGCCGAGTGGGAGGGAGGGATGGATGGCATACGCTCACTTCCCTGTCACTCACAACGATCACCAGCCAATTATGGGCATCTTTAGCTGATTCGTATGTGAGAGCGGATAGCGCTTTCCCTCCGAGTGTGTTAGGCCGCCCCCAAATACGCATGTGCAGCAGTTCAAAAAGAGGCGGGCGGTAGCATCACATGTCACGGAGGGGGCGTGTGCTTGCTTACGCTCCTCCCTGGTTGGAGGTGGTCGTGTGACAGGGAAGGCAAAAAGTTGATGGGTGGGAATTGGATACGGCTAAAATTAGGAAGAAAAATTGGGGGGGGGGGGGGGGGGGGGGGGCTGAATAAAATATAATTTTTTTTAATAATATTTAAAAAAATTTTTAAAAATAAATATTTAAAATTCTATTGGTTTTTACATGAACAATAATAGCAGTACTGTACTATAAATGAGTTAAAAAAAAACAGATAAAATATTATACTTTTAAAATCACAAAAAAAAATAAACAAAAATAAATGTCCCAGAACAAAAAGTTATAAAATATTTACCAATATTTTACGCCTGTTGCATGACGTAAGAAGGAAACATTCAAAGGTTCAGTGCAGTGAGGAAATAAAGAACTGACAAATATTCTTTAAAGCTATTTTTGTTATATTTTTAGTATAAATTAATCAAATGTAGAGCACTTAAAAGGTTAATGTTAAAACAAATCTTGATCTGGGGATAATATATATTTTACAATTCACTAAAATGTTTAAATGTGTTAATTTGTGGACATTGCGCATGCGCAGGAAGTGTCGTGTAAAAGAAAAAAGGGGATGTGCTGCCACCTGGTGGTCGCGTCAGGAAACTGCAAGAGTGGGAACCAGATTGAATCTGTTTAGAGGGAAAAAGAATCGAATCGCTTTAGAGTTCTTCAAGAACTGGAACAGGGTTCTGTTTAAACTGGACATATGAAAGTATGCTAATAATACAGACCTTAAATCGACTTTCGATCAAAAATAATTTGAATAAATGTAACAGTATTGAGAACGATTAGAAAACGAATCTAAATGTTCGGACACCGTGACATCTACAGCTGTACACAAATAAGAAGATGGTGTCAATCAGAATGTCTGATGCGACAAAAGCAGAACGGTTGAGCGTTTTGAGGAACTGGTGACTTCTCTCCGATGACTCACTCTTTCTCTCTTTCCCTCCACATGAATGGCATTTTATTATGAAGGGGAAATAAAAGCCCGAGACATGTTCCAGTGTTCAGCGGTTAAACACAATACCGAGTCTGTTCCTGAGAGAGAATCTCCAACAGCGTCGAAGGAAACTTCCCCTCACAGAATAAATTCCTCCAGTCTGAGAACACACGTGCAAGTCCACTTTCCTGCTGAGGGTGAAAGCAGATCATAAAAATCCGACTGGAGAACCAACATGCACCCAATCTTTCTTTTCAAAGTTCACTCATCCATTCGTTTCCCAAACCGCTTAAACCTACTAGGGTCGCGAGGGGGCCGGAGCCTATCTCAGCCGACACTGGGCAAGGCAGGGTACACCTTCAACAGCTATCCAGTCTATCCCGGTAGCAGCACACACAACCATTCACACTCACACGGAGGGGCAACCCGGAACAGACAGTCCGCCCAATGTGCATGTCTCATGACAGTGCGAGGAAACCAGAGTACCCCGAGGAAACCCATGCAAGCATGGGGAGAACATGCACATTCCACACAGAAGCCCAAGTTCAGGACTTGAGCCCAGGAACTTCTTGCTCTAAAGCAGACATGCCAACCAACACATCACCGTACCACCCAAAATGAAAACGAGTCATTTGAGAGCTGAAAGAGTCGACTCTTATTGAAGGGATGAATCAAATGATCTGACTCATTGAACAGAGCTGCGATTTCTCTCACTAGTTTCAACCAAAAGTTCTTTCTTAATTAAGAATTGTTGGTTTTTTTTTTTTACCATTCTTGAGTACAATGTGTGATTTAAACCTGTTGTAAGAGAGCGCCCCCTTCTGGTGATAATTCATTAAATCTCCAGCCGCTCAGTGTAAACCTCCTTCACACCACTTTAACGCTTTTACAAAATTGGTAAATAATAAATCTTAAATTATACCATGAATTTTGAAGCGAGTAGTTGAATCAAAGTGCTAACAGGGTGAAGCGAATCATAACGTCACAGATTAGAAAACAGAAGAGACTCACGAGTACCTTCCTGTGACGTGGTTTAGGTGAGACGGGTGCAGAGGGAGACAGGTTCAGGCTGATGACAGACGTGCACTCTGACGCCACAGTGGACCAGTCATCGCCCATCGTCAAGTCTTCCGTCTGGATACTCATCTGATCAAAGTTCCTGCAGAAGGAACGATCCAAAAGAACAAAGCATCACCAGCACATCCACGACCTCCAGTCTGCTACATCTGCTCTGAGATCACATGATCATTTAAATCGACAAAATATAAACAAGGCTGTGTTTTCATTCTCAGTCCAGACACATTAAATCATAATAAAAAGATGAGACACGACGAACTGAAAGGACATTTCCAAAGAAACTAATACACTAATACTTATAATGAGACTAACACACACACACACACACACACACACACACACACAGGCCACTCCTCCTAAAGTAAGGCTAACACAAAGGCCACGCCTCTTTCACTGAGACTAACACACACACACATACACATACACACAGGCCACTCCTCCTAAAGTAAGGCTAACACACACACACACACACACACACACACACACACACAGCCCATGCCTCTTTCACTGAAACTAACACACACACAGCCCAGGCCTCCTTCACTAACACACACACACACACACACACACACACGCACACACACACACACACACAGCCCATGCCTCCTTCACTAACACACACACACACACACACACACAGTCCATGCCTCCTTCACTAACACACACACACACACACACACAGTCTATGCCTCCTTCACTAACACACACACACACACACACACACACACACACACACACTCCCACACAGTCCACTCCTCCTCACCAAGACTACAACACACACAGGCCACTCCGTGTGTGCCTAAACCAAGACAAAATAATCAAACAAAAATGTATTTGAACAATTTTTAAAGACATAAAATAAATAAATAAATAATGTGGCTAAGCAAATAGATGCATCTCTAAGCTAAAGTTAGGGGTTCGGCCCAGTCCGTTCTCTGCTACTGCTTCGATCAGGGAATTTGGGCTCTCGCACCGTTTCAGTCTGAAACTGAGTCGCAGTTGTGACTAACGTCCTCCAGTCGGCACTAAAGCACCAATAAACCATCGCATTACTCTGAAGCGTTTATGATGAACGACCCGTCAACACTAACAACAGGCCGCGACGAGTCTTTAAACCCGACAGCACTTATTCAAACTTCATCTTTTTACACGCTGCAGCTTCAGGAACTTCCTGTTTGCAGTCTGACGAGACCTGTCGGATTAGATTGTGATCGGATCAGATAGCCAATAAATCTGTTCTTTATTTCACCTGAAGGTTTTATTCATTCAGCACAGAATCAGAACCCTGTAGAACTGGACTGTGTTTATTAAACTCCTTCACACAGACGTGCCGATCATCAGCAGTCAGACACACAAGGGTCTGTGTTCAGCTTAAAGTACTAAATTAAGACTTTAAAGGTACAGTGTGTAAGATTTAGCGGTATCTAGAGGCATCTGGTGGTATAATTTCATCCTGCCCCTCCCCTTCAGTGCCTGTAGGGTTACTGCAAGATGGCGGCCCCCATGAGAGAGGACCTGCTCGCCTGCATTGGGTGCTGGTTGCCCCTCATGTGAAAAGACATGAAGAAATGCCCTCCTGGGAGCTTCTCCACTGGGGGAAATGGGATTCCCTGCCCTACAAGGTTCCCTTACTGAAGATAAGATAAAGTGATGAAGCGTCGTTTGTAATGTCCTTACAGTGGAGGAAAAAAGAGGAAACATGACATCATGGCCTCGAGCGCGTACAGTGGAGAAACCGTGTGATGTGTCCTGTGAGGTTCCTTAAATGGAGGATTATTAGGGTGCCCTTCGACCTTTCTACCAAAAATAGTCCAGTTTGAATGCAAACAGGGTTAGATGACCTTAAGCCGAGTAATAAACTTCACGACATGAACTGACAAACTAAATTAACATGTGCAGACACACACACACACACACACACACACACACAAAAGTTGCCCGGCAGGTGATGTTGTGTACATCGGAACAAGGCCTGCAGGGTGACTAAGTCTACTCCAGTCTTTTCATGAGTCATCCCAGACCAATGCCAACTCTCCCTCACACACACACACACACACACACACCCACACAAACACATAGACAACTCGGCTCCGACAAATACGCAGTGTTTATTCAAGCTACCCACTTCCAGGAGATTAACTGCTACTGTGGTGCAAAAAAAAAACAACAAAGTTTAAAGAAACAGAATTTCAGCTCAGCAAAATAACTCACTGACTCATTTCACTACTTTTTACTTAAATGCAATAAAAATATGACTTTTAAACTCTAGTCTAAAACCGCAGGGCTGATCACAGTTTTAATCAAACCAGCAATAAATCTGAAAAAAAAAATCACAAGTGTAGAGGGCGCTTCTCCACTTCTATTCCAATAGGGGGCACAATAGAGCAACAAAGCTAAAGTATGCAGCCCCACGCGAGTGTCAATAACCACTGCACCGGGTACGATGGTATTAGTAAACATCGCCCTCCTTTTTTATTTTTCTTAAAATTGTATCCCTTCTTACACTTGATCTCAGACTTTTTCCACGCAGAATTGTGCATCGTTCCTCTGGTCACGAGTTTACGCTAGTGTTATTATAAACAGATACAGAACCAAAACACGATGTAGAACAGGTGAATAAGAGATACTGAGCCCGTGAGCTGGTGTGGTTTCACCAGGAAACCTAACATTCTGGCCCATTTGAAGCCAGCCTGACACCCAGTATCTGGGCCTGTACTTCCTGTTTGGAGCTGGAGATACAGGTCCGGGCTGTAGAGATGCACATCTCAAACTCATCAAACAATAAAATCACGCAATTCTTAATTAGCAAGCAAAAAATGTGACATTCTAACACCATCACTTCCAGGATCAGGCACTCGCTTAGGGCTTTGGGGGGAAGCAATGGGGTGCAAATATTTTCGCATTTAGAACTGAATAAAACTCTATAGAATTTTTTTCTAGCTTCAGTTTTAAGAGTTTGTTTTTATAGAGTTTTGTGTACAGCCAATTCCAGCACCAATCTTTGAAGGGGTGTGAATATTTTTGCAAGGCACAGCTCACCAGAAAAGGAACAGCGGTGATGCAAACATGCAAACTCCACACAGAAACGCCCACCCCGAGCCTGGGACTCGAACCCAGAACCTTCCTTCAGTGAGGCGGACGTGCTGCAGCGACTGGTTAAAGATGCAAGGTCGCACAGAATGCATAGGGGTTGGTTGAATTTATGTGAACGGATGCGATCGTGACATTGTGAATCACTAAAGGGACTGGGTAATGCACAGAGATGATTCCACCTGACTTGGACTATGGACTACGGTAGTGATCCTCGGACTGGCTGCAGTAAAGCATGTTGAGCTGAACATGAATGTAATGCTAATTATTCCAAAATGCTAATTATTCCCAAATGCTAACTATCCCAAAATGCTAATTACCCCATAATAAAACTGTGGACTGAACACGAGCCGTGATGAAGGATCGATCCTGAGACTCGCACTGCATCACTGCACTTGGGAGGTTTGTTTTGGAGGCAAATTAATTTATTTGAATGAAGATTTAAATATATTTTAATAAACTGAAAAATATTTTAATTATGCAAAACCTCCAATCCCCCCCCCTAAACATCCATGTTAAAAAAAAAAACAAATAATCAACTGACGCTAGCAGCATAATCAGCTATTGTTCTTTATTTCTGGCGATGATCCCGCCGTACTTCCGTCGCCATGGTCATGTCTCCTACAAATGACACATCATCAAGCATGAAAAGAAAGTGACACTGAGAAATAAAAGATCACTTAAGAGGAGATAATTGCGCTGGGATATGAGGAGATTAATCTTCCTGTAAGAACTTGCAAAAAGAATTGACAAAGTGAGGAAAGCAATCATTACACCCGGTGTGTTATTACTCCATTATCTGTAACCAAAGACCTCGAAACTTCCTTCAGGGATTAAAGGAAAAGCTTCTCGTTTACCCTGAAGCGAGTTCCATCCTCACTAATCTTCAGGTAATTACCGCAACCGTAATAAAACTGTACTGTCGCTGGGTAAAAGCCTGCTGTAGGTACTGCAGCCCTCATTGGAAAAGCGCATGTAACTAACGCTCATGGGCCATATATTAAAATAATTTAAAAAACAAACCAGTACGGAACAGTTTACTTTAGTCATTCGGCAGACGCTCTGATCCAAAGCAACTTACAATTACCATTTTTATCCAACAAGAGCAATTGAGGGTTAAGGGCCTTGCTCAAGGGCCCAACAATGGTGATAGTGGGGATTGAACCGCTGACCTTCCGATCACTAACCCATCGCCTTTACCACTATGCCACCACTGCCCCAGTAGGGGTCACACTGACTCACAAACCATTCATAAAAATACTCTTCACTACTTCTTTTTGAGCTTCTATTCCTCATGGTGTTCCTCAGGGCTGAGCACCCAGACCGCTTTTCTTCATTAGATTTTGGAGATGATCCGGACAAATTCTTGACTCAGGATTTTTTTAAGATCCTTTAACACTCGGAGATCATTTGGAAGTGTGGAAGTACTCACTGTGGAAGGGCTCAGCAGGGGATGATGTGTACTGGGTTTTTAGTTCAGCTTGGCAGAGGTCTGCGCTCTCCAAATGCCCTTGTAGCATGTTAAATTGATTCAAATTATCCATTCTGTTTTTGAACCTTTTCCACTTTTTATATATATTATATATATTTCCATCGTAATGGTACATTACGGGTCTCATGGGAAGCCACAAGGGAAAGAACATATCAGAAATATATGCATGTAAGATACGTAGATGAAGAAAAGGATCACCAACACCACGCAGAGGAAGAGAGCTAGCAGAAGACCAGTCACATGCTTTCAAAACAGTGAGTCGTAGGTAAACAAAAAACAACCGGATTCTGGGAGGGGCGAGATGACTTGGTGAAGGTCTTCACCATTATGAACTAACAGGTTGTTTAAGTCTTTACACCAAAGTGTGGAACAAAAGACACGTTATTTTAGGACGCTTGTTTCATCAGGTTCTTTGTCTTAACTTGCTGAGATTGGGACAGAATCACTCGCTTTAGGGTCGAAGCGGCATGGAACGAGTTTCAGTGTAAACACAGGAAGTAAGTGACAAGAATTTAGAGGCAGAGTTGTGAAACAAAAACACACGGATTATGGGTTTGCTTTGCAGCTTAGGGGCCATGTGTGCAGCAGGAGATTATCTCAACACCGTCATCACATGATAAGATCGCGTCGCCACTGCTACATAAATGACTAACGACAGTGTTAAACTTTTACTCCCAGTCTTTTAAACTGTAAAATTACTTTTCTTCATATTTCATTTATTTTGGCAGAAATGAAATAAAAGTCCCCAGAAACAGGCTCTAGCATTTATTTATCTGTATATTGTATAAAATAAGTTACAAACTTCTTCAGGAATTGTCTTCCAAACACTCTGTTACATGTTCCAGCATTAACAATGCTCACTGGCCTCGCTGGCCATTTTATTAGAACCCTGCACTAGTTCTCCTACTCGTATCCGATCAGCCAATCATGTAGCAACATCGCAAACACGCAGCGTGAGACAGGTCAAGAGCTGCAGATAACATTTACATCAAACATCAGACTGAGGGGATACAAGATCTTGGTGACTTTTAGTGCTGTATGGGTGTTCAGATGCTGCAGAGTTCTTGGGTTTTTCTTCCATAATCACTCTTTACAACCCTGACGAGGAGAAACAGCTCTCGGTTTCCGAGTGCCGCAACAGAAAAATACATTCATATTAAAGCAGGGGTCTCAAACTCGCGGCCCGCAGGCCGATTGCTGCCCACAGGACGATAGTTTGCGGCCTCTGCCTTAATATGAAAGTTTAATGTTACTGCGGCCTGCGAGTTTGATATATATTGCACTTTAGTGTTGTGTGTGGAGCTGAACGAACCTACCAATCACGGTGGGGTATTTGGCTCTCGGGGGTGGGACATTGGCCAGGTTTGATGCAAGCAGAGAAACATTTCTCAATGAGTGAAAGTTGCAGCAGCGTTGCCATGGAGAGGTTTCTTCTGTGCCTGGCTGGCTGCCTCATTTCTATTGGGCTCACGCGGACATTCGGCCCAACGCGCTGCGTTCACAACACTTCAAAAAATGACACAATGAACATTACATATATTTCTATATGATGTAAAAAGGAGTCAAAACAAATGACATCAACAGCAACGCGGTGTCATTTCCACTTCCTTTTCCTGTAACAGCAGCACGGCGGATAACAGTCCGTGAACAGACGCCTTTTTTTGCGCTCGCTATCCCGGTACTTTCTACCATCTACAAATGCCATGGTGTTCATGTCATCATTAAAGGCATGAACATCGAGCGTAAAAACAAAGGAGACTGCTACCGTGCTGCAGTCATTAGTAAAAGGAAGCGGAAATGACGTTCTCCGTGCATCGCCTAAACGCTCGATTGAAACGTCAAGAGAAGAACTGTTCAGAAGAACAGTTTATGTTCTTCAATGTTTCATTCATGTTCAGAAGAAGGTTAAAGGTTAAAGAACTGTTAATACAGACATTAGAATCTGAATACAGCAGATATAGAAGACTAAAGGAACCTCATATAGTTGCTGACCAGAGAAATCTAATTATTATTATTAGGATTATTATATATTTTTTTATTTATTACTGATGTATTTATTTTCTTATTTATTCTTAATTTTTTTTTCATCTTGTTTTGTGCTAAAAAATAAAAAATAAAGAGATTTGATAAGATTGGAAATTTAAAAACAAAGCTTTAATGTGGAAAACCTGATGCGGCCCAGCCTCACCCAGACTCTGCCTCCAGCGGCCCCCGGGGTAAATTGAGTTTGAGACCCCTGGTTTATATCTTTTACAAGGCTGTGATGAATTGGATTGAGTAAATACATTGTGTGATTCTGATTCTTACACACGTTTTATTATTACACACACTTATCGATACAGACACTCCTGTCAATCAGTGTGTGCTGTATGTTTGTGTTACGGACTTCCTGTTTAGCATCGGGTTTATGTACCTGACAGTGACTCCAGCTCGATTATTATCGATAATGTCTGTCAGATCATTTGCAGCTCTGTGTGTGTGTTAACTCTGTCACACTGACTCTAAATGTCACTGTTCTGAGGTAAATATAGAGCACACTATATTTATACAGAGCAAAGCTAGTAAACTAGCACGTTGCTAACAGCTTCAGAGGAAAGCGAAATGCACCACGAGGCATTGTGATTAACGACACAAAGATACACCACTAATAATCCTGTGTTGTGATTGGTCAGTAGTTTTAGTGCCTATGAATCACAGTTTAATTAGTAAAACAATACCACTTGTGCTTGTGACGTATAACGTTATAATACATACAGAGATATTCACACGTCTTTTTACACTTGATTATTAAAAACAATGTCAGAGGCATTGCTCCTGATTTCCTGTTAAAAGAAAGTGTGAACCTGTGATATAACACGCTTCAAACATGACTCGTATGCCATCATGTTAACAATTTATAATGCATCATAAGAGCAGCTGTAGAGATTTAGACACTGACTGGAGACAGAGCTTCTGATAGATATGACTACGGATAAGTGTGCGAGGATGGAGGTATAAGGGTAGCGCAGCGTCTTTAAAAGAAAATGAAAGAAAAGTTTTCCAAACTCTCCTGTTACACTGAAAATATATTTTCATCATCAGGTGGTTTTTACTTACACAGTTTCCCCTACACACCGAGGTGGTGCCGCCTCACTGATTTACCTTCCATCTTGCCACGAATTTCACAAAATACCACCTCATTTTCAAAATCGTTAAAAAACCCTCTAAATCATTCCAATTTTATTATTTATTGCAAACCTGATTACAGAACTAATGCGACACGCATGTTCAGTGCTCTCGGGAACAGATTCTCACGAATTCTCGCCACCTGTCAGATGAGGTCACTACATGGTGTACTAGAGTGACTGGAACCCACATTCAGAATAACACTGAACAATCAGAATAAATAAGAGTTCTGCTCGGTTTTATGCTTTCAGTGATCAGACAGCAGATAAAAACCCAAGTCTCTCTCTGGTGCTCAGCCAAAGGCAGGTTCAGTCTTTATAACATCCTTTCCAAGGTCCACCGCGTAACATTAGCGTAGGGGCCACCATCCTTCATCCTGTCTAACATTTCAGTTCGCGTCTGCCTCAAGGCCTCTTCTCTTCTATTCTTCCTTCCATTACATCAGCCAGGAGTCCTCCATGGCTCGGTGTATGCCCTATCCAGCTCGTCCGCCTCTTATTGACGATATCCATGACGAAGCGCACCTCTTCTACCTGCAGCAGACCTTCTTTGTTCATGATTTTATCTTTCTCTCCAGTCTCCGTATCTCCTCTTCACGCAACGCCCATGATTCTGACCCATAGAATAGAGTGCTCCAGATCACTGCCTCAACGATACACTTCTTCAGATTTAGGCTGAAGGCCTCAGTCATCAGCTCTTTCGGTTTGGAGAAAACGTCTTTTGCACAAGCTACCCTCCATATGATGTCTATCCTACTATAGCCATCTTGTGAGATTATACTTCTGAGGTGGTTAAACTGGCACACCTGACTCACCTGCTTCCCACTGACAAATATCGAGAACTCCTCTCCTGGTCTTTTGCCTTCTCTGTATTTATCTTCACACCGTAACGCTCCGCGGTCTCCTGTATATCATTCATCACGAGCTGCAGACCGTCCACGGAGCTGCTGTAGTCTTCACTAGTTGACCTCCCACAAGAATACCTTCGCTCATCTTATAAAACCAAAGTAGTAACGATAAAAAAATTCTCTTACTAACTTTAATAAAATATTATTAGAAATGACATAAGAAGGATGAAGACCTAATCCACTATATCTCCATGGTGATTGTACCTGCTTTAGTCGTATCAGTCCTACCATGAACTTTGAATTCAAGAGTTTATATTTCCTAAAAATGCTGCATTAGACGTTCTGGGTAAATGATATGGTTAGAAAACTGGTACTTGTGTTGTTTATCCTATGTAATTTTAACTCCTCATCTTAATCGACTGATTTTATCAGTGCACCCAGAGGAAACACCGTACATCAGAATTTGATGGGAAGTGAGTCGACAGATTCTTGACTTGGTTTTTATATTTTGAAAAGATCCTAAAGTCTCAATACCACCTCAAAATGCACCAGAAACCATCATTTGCAGTCTTAAACTTTTTACATTTTTAATGGGGTGACATGCCACCAGACCCCCTTACCACACCTCACTCACACGTTTTGCCAAAAGGGAAACACTGCATCTACAAAGGTGCAATCTGCTTAAATGTGTTCAATAGCTAGCATTAGCCTGTTTGGGGAAAAAACTGTTGTTTGTTTCACTTTCGGGAGTACGAAATCACAAGAATATGACACGAACGCATTTCCAGTTCCAATGGGGCAGGATGCCAGCAACTATAACGGTATACAGTGTAACCTCGGTTTTCGCATTTAATTAGTTCTTGAACGTTGTTCTTGAAGCGATTTGTTTGTAAACTGAAACATATTTTCCCATAAGAAACACTGGATAATGGATGAATCCGTTCCTGACCTCCTTCTCACTCCACACTCGTATTAGAATATCATATACCAACTGAATAAAAAATAAAGTTTTAAATAAGAAAGAAAGTCTCATGCACCAGACCCGACGGCATTTTCATACTCTCCTATCATGTCTTTCTTCACCTCTCACTATTTTCCTTTTTGCCTTTACACTTTCAGTAGATTTCCCAGATCCCATAGTGGCTCATCCATGAGAAAATATCAAAGAAATAAAGCACAAGAAATATCGCCAAAATCGGAGACAAGTTCAGAGTGGGCGTTCTGTGAGCAAGCGCTGTGTGATGAGACGGACACACACGTGCTGCCGGCTGTTGCTGAATAGACTGTTCGACAACCGAGCATTTGTGCTGCAACTGAATACAGTTATGGCTCTGAAACGCACACCTGCACATAACAGTACATCACATCAGCACATGTCACACAGGAGTCTCCTCATTCACATCAACACACGGTACACCACATGGTATATATCCCAGTTCATTCAATGCACAACACTTTGGTGTTAACCGTTTCTGCAACGTCAGTCACACCCCACTTTTCGCAGTACAACAGCGCCCCCTGTGTGAGGATCTCTTACTTACTTAATTTTTTCCACAAAGAACAGTGGAACAACGGCGGGTTTTATATTAAGAGTATCGGGTTTTATTTTAAGAACAGCAGGTTTTATTTTAAGAACAGCGGGTTTTATATTAAGAATATCGGGTTTTATATTAAGAATATCGGGTTTTATATTAAGAATATCGGGTTTTGTATTAAGAGTATCGGGTTTTATATTAATAACGGCGGGTTTTATATTAAGAGTATCAGGTTTTATATTAAGAACGGCAGGTTTTATATTAAGAGTATCAGGTTTTATATTAATAACGGCGGGTTTTATATTAAGAGTATCAGGTTTTATATTAATAACAGCGGGTTTTATATTAAGAATATCGGGTTTTATATTAAGAGTATCAGGTTTTATATTAATAACAGCGGGTTTTATATTAAGAATATCGGGTTTTATATTAAGAGTATCAGGTTTTATATTAAGAACGGCAGGTTTTATATTAAGAACAGCAGGTTTTATATTAAG
>JAOUQZ010020455.1:5000-12530 GCA_028564935.1 Neosilurus hyrtlii
TTAAATTTAATACTTTAACGAAATTATTCTAGAGACTGAAAAACTGGCATTAGCGCAACTTTTGGTTTGGTGGCAGAACTAGAAACTATAGTGTAACGGCACTTCAGGTTTCCAAAAAAAAATATATATATATATATATATATAAATTCACGTTTGGTGGGAGGGAAAAACTGTCTAATTCTTGAAAATCAAAAATGTTTTTATAACAAAATGCTTTAGCCGAGAACGAGTCATGACCATTTCCGGTTTTAATTTTTCGATGGCAAAGATGAGGTCACAGTATATGAGCTGATATCCTAGAAGTAGATTATTCAATATCGTTGCCATAGTAACAGTATGATTATTGGATACAGCAGCTCTGACAGTAGTGTAGGTTTATATATTGATGTACCCCTATATTAATGTTTCTATAGTTACAGATCACCCACACTCCCGCAGTCTCTCTCTCTCTCTCTCTCTCTGTGTGTGTGTGTGTGTGTGTGCGTGTGTGTGTGTGTGTGTGATTATAACAGGGATCAATCTCTAAACTCTAAATTGATGTATTCAGTCTTTCAGTATGACTGTAATTATACACACCTTCAGCGTGTGTGTGTGTGTGTGAAATATGCAGTGCTCTAAACCTGTAGTTTATAGAAAAGCTCTGCGTAAGTGGAGCACCATACTTAAAGGAGAAGACAGCGTGTGTTAAAAGCTAATCTCATTCAAATACCAAGATTCATTTATCTCCGTATGCAAAGTCTGAGGCTGATAGCTTCTGTCTTAACGATTTTATGGGCAGTTATTTGAAACTAAGTCTTAAAATGATGATATCATCGAGGCCCAAGTTACCAAAGCCAAAATCCTCCATGCAAACCTGGGCCTAGATGATGTCATCATTCTGAGACTCATTATTTAAATACCCACCCATGAAAACTTTGCAGCTATCGGTCTAAGATTTTGCGATCAGACTTTCTTCTCCTTTAAGAGAAATTGGTATAGCGCAACCATGTGTCTGTCCATCTGTACATGTACACCTGGGAACCCTGTGGTGATATTTCTCATGCTCTGTATAATATATAACTGTAGTAATGGGAATGAATGTCTCAGTGATAGTAACTTCTTCTACTCCATCTTCCCCACCAAAACTGTTCTTTCTTTCAAACTATAAAATAAAAAAACTCTTTTTTAATAAAATACAGGGGCAGTGGTGGCTGGGTGGCAGGGTGCGGGCTTACTGATCCCCGGGGGTTCAAGCCCCACTATCACCGAGTTATCACTGCTGTCCCACCAGTGCAGCTAACTGGGTTATCAAAGGCCGGCCATGTCTCTCACTGTCTGTGGTGAGAGGAATGTAAAAGAACCGTTGCTGTCGTTCGTAAAGAGTAGGCCAATGGCTGGCGGGGTATGCAGGGTGTACTCTGCCCTGACCCAGAGTCGGCTGAGATGGGCACCAGCCTCCCTGTGAACCTAATTAGGATTAAACACTTCAGAAAATGAATGAATGAATAAAATACACTTTTTTTAACAATGTGCCATAACCAGTAGGTATCTTCATTATTTTAGCCACCAAAACAAACTATTACTGCCGTGCACTGCATTACTCATTTGAATAAAAAGGCTTTTAACCCAATCACATTGAGTAAACACATGAAGACTCTGCATCCAGCCAACTGGCGTCTTGCAGCCCTGTGGTGATATTGGGTTTCTATTAAATAAATCTTATCTCAACAGCAGTACACTATCAGACAACATCAAAACTTCAGGGCGGGGGCGTGTGTTTTCTCACCAGTCGGCAGGGTCTCGTGGCCACCCCTCCCCTCCTACTCCGCAGTAACACCCGTACATGATGTAAGCAAGTGCCGAGCGTCCTGTACTGCACTTCACCACACCAGACAGCTCCAGTGTTGTGTGTGTGTAAATGGAACACACAGCTGCACAACACACACAGACACAAATAGTTGTTTACTACTATCCTTTAAAGACATTCCATAAGACTGTTAAATTTGTTTATTAATGTATTTCTTTGAAAAAATAAACTGGGAAAATGAAACTACTAAGATGTTCCCAAAATCCAAAAAATATCAGATATTCCTTGCCTTGTGGGGACAAGTTGGCCCTAAATAGGATATATATGTCATTCCATACTAATGATAACTAAAACAGGGAACCAGTGGACAAAAGTTACATTTGGACATTCGTATTACTGTTTATTATTGTGCCAATGTGTGTAGTTTACAATCCTACAAAAGAGGAGGCAGACCAACCTTCCACACGGTCAAAAACAGGGTGCAAATGTGCAGTGTCACCACAGTGTAACTGCATTACACTGTGACAGACATTCACCTGTGCGCAGGGTAAAACTCAGATCTTATGACCAATCTATCATAGAATCAAATCAGAATGTCAAATCGAAGGTACAAACACAGAGTTGAAGTTGCAAGCTGTGATTTGAGGTTGATGTGGAGATGTTTCTTCTTTGTGACGCCGTAACACAGTTACACCCCATATTCGAACATTTTTGTGTTTCAAGCCCAGGGGAAAATCTCTGCCAAAAATCTTCAGAGCATGAAATTTCTGTGTCCTACGATGACATAATAAAGCTACAGATGCAGAACTCTTAGGTATGGTTGCTAGAGATAGGGAAATTACACTGATGTAACTGCGTGACCTGTGACACAAAAAAGCAAACACACCAGAGCAAGTCAGGTCTCTCTCTCTCAACACTCAACAAGAGCCAAGTACATGGTCAGTGATATTATAAATTTATATGGTAGTTAATTAAACATCCTCAAAGAAATGCTGCCTGTGAACTGCATTTCAAGCGACACCGATCGTCTATGTGGTTCGATGACCTGTTACACAGTGACACATTGCAGCTTTTCAGCAATCGTAACGATTAAGCTGAGATTTAACCACTTTAAACCAGCTAACATTAAAAATCATCCATGATATACCTCGATAGAAACCATCTACAGCATTCTTCTTTGTGAAAAGAATTTATTCGGCGCACTGAGTAACATGCCACGCAAACAGTGTAGACACATGTGATTAATCAAAGTGTGTATTTCTCTTAAACCATGAGGGAAAAAATTAATATCTTCATCTAAAACAATAACTAGATTAATAATGTGATTATGAGAACTTACCTTTACTTTAGTAAAGCGTCAGAAGTGTGTGTGAGACACGTCACAATTTTCTATCGTTTGTGTACATCCGGTGTAACAAAACTTGGGTGAAATGTCATCAAATAAGGTGCTTGTACTTGGGTGCTTGCCTAAGTGTTTTCGCTTATCAGACGAAGGGTCCTCCAGTGCCTCGTTTAGAAAACATGCTTGTAACTGCATAAGAATCGTGACGCCAAAATTTAGAAACCTTGTATTATAGAATCTGTCCATGAAAAGGTTAGTGTTTTATTTAGATGTACAGCTTTAGATTTGAATGTGCTGTCGAGTTTTGTGCCATTTTGTGTGCAATGATTATTGCTAGGATGGTTGATAGGTTCCTTTGTGGTTTGCGAGAGGTGTGATGCATTACGAACTGTTACGCAGTTACGGTCTTTAAAAATGGGCCATATAACATCTGATCATTAAAATTTAATATTTCAGGATGACAAAAGGAGAATTAGGACTGGTTTACTATGCTATGCAGTTATACGATTGATTTATGGGAAAGAAACTTTTCACGTATCTACCAAAGTTACCCCCTGACAGCGTTCCCGTTTTAGGCCGCCAATTCAAGTTCGATTTTACACCTCTTAATGACCATAATTTATATATATATATATATATATATATATATATATATATATATATATATATAAAAGTAATTTAAAAAAATAATTAATAGTAGTACTTCATCAAGGTAAACCCTAGGAATGCTGTACAGTGCATTTAGTTGCTCGTTTTGGATAAAGAAAGACTGTGCAATGAGGCCCCCCTCTATACTCATCATTAGCGTGGAATGACACATATAAAAAGTATACCTGTGCACTATGACACAACAAAACACTATCAATCTCAGAACACCATTGAGCAAGTTGAGCACTACAGGACTTTCCTTTTTCCTTTGTATGTATATAATATTATTATAACATATTATTATATGTATATAAATATAAAGAAATAAGTTTGTTTTTTTTAAAGGTGTATGATGTATACCACTGAAACAAACACACAGGACACTAGATGGGGTGTAGCACATCTAGTTAATAGAATAAAAATTAGAACAAAAAATTTAGACATGGAGAGAAAAACATCACCTGTAAGGAACAGCAGAGTTGTGGTGTACAGCACAGCCATCTCCACTGCTCCAGGAAAGAAGAGACACAGACAGGTGTGTGTGTGGTGGTTTTATAACTGTTAGTCTGTGTGTGTGTGTGTGTGTGAGATAGAGGTAGTTATACTCTACTTCCTACTGCTGTGTCTGTGGTCTTAAGACATAGAAGTCATGATTATAGTTTGCAGGGAGCAGAACCGAAATACATATTATGTTTTTAATATCATACACTCCATACTTTCTGTTAATACACACCCAGTGTTGTGCACTTATACAGAAAAAGGCAGCTGTGTCCTCTGTATCCCTCTCCCTTACTGGACGTGTTAAAGTGATACTTTATAGACGGTCCCTTAGAGAAAGTGATAAAGTGATACTTTATATACGGTCCCTTAGAAAAAGTGATAACGTGATAAAGTGATATTTTATACACGGTCCCTTAGAGAAAGTGATACTTTATAGACAGTCCCTTAGAGAAAGTGACAATTTATATACGGTCCCTTAGAGAAAGTTATACTTTATACACGGTCTTTTAGAGAAAGTGATACTTTATATACGGTCCCTTAGAGAAAGTGATACTTTATAGACGGTCCCTTAGAGAAAGTTATACTTTATAGATGGTTCCTTAGAGAAAGTTATACATTATATACGGTCCCTGCGAGAAAGTGATAAAGTGATATTTTATACACGGTCCCTTAGAGAAAGTTATACTTTATAGACCGTCCCTTAGAGAAAGTGATAAAGTGATATTTTATACACGGTCCCTTAGAGAAAGTGATACTTTATAGACCGTCCCTTAGAGAAAGTGATAAAGTGATATTTTGTACACGGTCCCTTAGAGAAAGTGATACTTTATAGACCGTCTCTTAGAGAAAGTCACAATTTATATACGGTCCCTTAGAGAAAGTTATACTTTATAGACGGTACCTGAGAGAAAGTGATACTTTATAGACGGTCCCTTGGAGAAAGTGATACTTTATAGATGGTCCCTTGAGAAAGTGATAAAGTGATACTTTATAGACGGACCCTTGGAGAAAGTCATACTTTATAGACGGTCCCTTAGAGAAATTGATAAACTGATACTTCATAGACGGTCCCTAGGAGAAAGTGATAAACTGATACTTTATAGACGATCCCTTAGAGAAGTTATACTTCATAGATGGTTCCTAAGAGAACGTGATAAACTGATACTTTACAGACGGTCCCTTGTCTAGGCCACGCCTCTTCGAGTTGTAACGCGGAAGTGTTAAGTGTACGTGTGGTAGTGAGGTTGGTCCAGAGAGTGTGTGTGAGAGAATGTTTGTTTAGTGTGTAAAGTGTGTGTGTGTGAGACAGAGAGGATGTTATAAATGAAGGGAGCGGAAGTAGTTCGGGTGGTTCGGGATCAGATGGCGCGGAGACCCGGTTTGCTGTGTGCGGTTCTACTGCTCACCTGCGCGCTCATCTTCACTCTCACACTTACTTGCAGGTACACACACTCACACTCTCTCTCATACACACTCACACACACTCTCTCATACACTCACACACACATTCACACTCTCTCATACACACTCACACACACACACACTCTCTCTCTCCCTCACACACACACACTCTCTCTCACACTCTCTCACACTCTCTCATACACTCACACACACATTCACACTCTCTCATACACACTCACACACACACTCTCTCCCTCACACACACACACACACACACACACACTCTCTCTCTCCCTCACACACACACACTCACACACACTCTCACTCACACACTCTCTCTCCCTCACATACACTCACACACACAGTCTCACATTCTCTCTTACACACTCACACACTCTCTCACACTCTCTCATACACTCACACACACATTCACACTCTCACACTCTCTCATACACACTCACACACACACACACACTCTCTCTCACACTCTCTCATACACTCACACACACATTCACACTCTCTCATACACACTCACACACACACACACACTCTCTCTCTCCCTCACACACACACTCACACACACTCTCTCACACACTCACACACTCTCTCTCACACATACAGACTCACACACACTCTCTCTCTCCCTCACACACTCTCACACTCTCTCTCCCTCACACACACACTCACGCTCTCTCCCTCACACACACTCACACACACAGTCTCACATTCTCTCTTACACACTCACACACTCACTATCACTCAGACTCACACACTTACACACACACACACGCTCTCTACCTCACACACACTCTCACTCACACACACACACTCACTCTCTCTCCCTCACACACACACACTCACACACGCTCTCTCCCTCACACACACTCTCACACTCACACACTCTCTCTCCCTCACACACACTCTCACACTCACGCACACTGCGAGGGAGAGAGTGTGCGAGGGAGAGCGTGTGCGAGGGAAGTGTAGAAGGTGTAAATGAGATTAAACAGACACGGGTTGGGGGGGTTACAGTGTCTTGACGGACTCCTGGCTGAAGCATGGTTCTGGTAGCATGGTGTTCAGTTCCCTTAAGCTCCTGTTTATTTCTCCTCCCAAGTCGTGCGAAGAGTGTGGTGGCGCTGCCCCGTCCCCCGGTGCGGTTCCTTTCCCCATCTGTCCCGGTGGTGGACTTGTTTCTGGGACAGCAGGAACAGGCGGAGAGGTTGATGGAGGGTTCTGATGTCAATGTGCTGTTCTACTACGCTCCGTGGTGTGCTCACTCCATTACCGCCAGGGAACACATCCAGGAAGTGGCACAGCGGCTCATCAATCAGGTACCCTTTCATCCGTGTGTAGTGTTTCCTGTGCTGTGTGTGTAAAGTTGCGTGTCCTGAGTGTGTGTGATGTGTTTCTGGTTCTGTGTGTGATGTGTTTCCTGCGTGGTTCTGTGTGTGTGATGTGTTTCCTGCGTGGTTCTGTGTGTGATGTGTTTCCTGTGTGTGATGTGTTTCCTGCATGGTTGTGTGTGTGTGATGTGTTTTCTGTGTGTGATGTGTTTCCTGCGTGGTTCCGTGTGTGTGTGTGATGTGTTTCCTGCGTGGTTCTGTGTGTGATGTGTTTTCTGTATGTGATGTGTTTCCTGCATGGTTGTGTGTGTGATGTGTTTTCTGTGTGTGATGTGTTTCCTGCATGGTTGTGTGTGTGTGATGTGTTTCCTGCGTGGTTCTGTGTGTGTGATGTGTTTTCTGTGTGTGATGTGTTTCCTGCGTGGTTCCGTGTGTGTGATGTGTTTCCTGCGTGGTTCTGTGTGTGATGTGTTTCCTGTGTGTGATGTGTTTCCTGCATGGTTGTG
>JAOUQZ010020465.1:0-15023 GCA_028564935.1 Neosilurus hyrtlii
CTGATGGCCCTGCGATGGCCTGGCGAGCTGTCCAGGGTGTACCCCGCCCTCGCCCAGAGTCGGCTGAGATGGGCGCAGGCCTCCCCGCGACCCTAAGTAGGAATAAGCTGTTAAGAAGATGAATGAATGAATGAATGTAAAGATTGTCATGACTCAGGAGAACACTGCACCTCCAGGCCAACAGGGAAAGCTGGTGAGCACCACAGAGCACTCTCATTGTAGGTCCACGAGGCAACAAACACTTCCTGGTCAGACCTCAGCCTTATAAAAGGCATGGCGTGGTGGCATGGTTCTTCATGCTTCTGGCAAAATCATCCTGCTGTAAAACCTTCACAAGAACTTTGCTGAAAGTACTTGGACCTTCGAGACTGGTTTGGGAATTCTTAACTTGTTTCTTGACTCCTGTCTTTGCGAATCTTCTGTGTGTTTGGTGCTACACTGACTAAATTTGCTGGGCTTGATTGAATGAGAATCACTCCTGCCTTTCATCCTCTGACATTGAATGTTGAAGCCTCCTCTTCAATAAGTCCTCTGTGCCTTACTCACCTTGATCATCGTGTGCTTAGTTTATATAAAGATATAACCAATGTAGCCAGTATAAGACTGATGATCAATGGTTAAAGGTTCAGTATACAGGGGGATGACCAGTATAATATAATGAGCAACACTCACTCTGGGCTCTATTGCTATCTCGGCAGGCCCACAGGTTGAGGAGAGCTGTACTCTGGTCTAGGAGGGAGTTAGGGTTCTCCACTCGTATCTTGTTAATGTCATCAACACTGAAGTGCAACTCTCTGGCCAGTTCTGCAGAGGCACATAAAGAAAAGAGGTAAGCAAAATAGTGATAGAGAAAGGCAGAGATGCAGAGAGAGGATGAACACACACACTCAGTTCTGCACTTCTATCACTCTGAGAACATTTCACTGTCATAATTAGTAGCACACCTAATTAATGCTATGTCTGCAACTAAACCTAACTTTAACTTTAGTAACAAAAAAAAACCTCTTGGCTCTTTAAGTTTATTTATTATTTATATGAAGTCTTCAGTTAGCTTCATGGAGACCATCAGTATGTCCCCAAGATCCAACAATGATCAAATATTTCTATCCTTTTGGAGACGAGTTGGTCCTAAGTAAGATACAAAAACAAGCACACAAACACCCATACCAGTCCAGCTTAAACCCAGCTGCTCAGCAATCAGTGTAATCTTCAGTTCTGCCCTTTCCCAGGCACTCACAGCAGCTGAGAACAAAAATATTCAAATGGTTATTTATTACAGTTATTTAAATTAATTCTAATCATAGCATTATAACAGTTATATATATTATAATATTGATTAATTATTTATTAAATGTATATATTTATATTTATATATATATCGACGTATTGAGCACTGTTCTACGAAAAATCGACTCAAGATTTATATATATATATAATAGCACACTGATCAGTCACAACAAAATATTTACACACTAATCAGTCATAACATTAAAACCACCTGCCTATTATGCATTAATCATTTTATTATAAGCTAACTACTGTATCTTCATGAAGACCTTTGAGGATGTGCTGTGTTACCGGCATCAAACGGTTTGCATTACCACCTTTAAACCCTGTAAGATGCAAGGTGTGGACACCATAGTTTGGACTTGGTTGTCTGGCAAATTCGATAAATGGGCAATTTGGAGGCAAATGTTCCTCGTGCCATTTGTTTTTGCATTGTGACAGAGTGTATTATTCTGCTCACTAAGCTACAGTTATTAGGGAACACTATTGCTATATAGGAGCTGACATGGTTGGCAACTTTTGGGTAGATAGTTTGTGTTAAAATAACATTCACATGAATTCTAAGACCCAAGGTTTTCCAGCAGTACATCACACTGCTTCTGGTTACTTGCCTTCTTCACATAACCCATCCTCTTGTCATCTCTTCCTCATTAAAGTAATGCATATGCAACCAGCTGTCCACATGATATAAAAGTAAATGTGACAAGTCCGTTTACGTCTATTGCTTCATGGTCCGGCTTTGATGCTCATGTGCTCCTTGTAGGCACTTTCAGTAATGTACAGCATGTGCCCACTGACTGGCCTGCAACCTCATCTACAGCAATCTGCAATTCACTGTGTGTTCTTGCACCTTTCTATCATAGACAATATCAACAGTTTTAGCATTTCTTAGTCCTCCGTGTGATCAGAAAACATTGGATCCTTGGACCCAATTTCCTCTGGGAATAATACGATATTCTGATTCTGATTGACTCCCCAAGAGCATGAACCCACAGTGCTAATGAATTTGTTCCTGGTTCACCATTTCTCCTCCATTGTTCTACTTTTGGTAGATACTAACTACTGCATACCAGGAACCCCCCACAAGACCTGTGGATTTAGAGATGCACTGATCCAGTCACCTTGCCATGATACCTGTGCCCTTGTTACTTACATCCTTACACATGCCTTTTTTTTCTCCTTCCAACAGATTCAGAACAACTTCAAAAACTGACTATTCAATTGCTACTTAATATATTTCAACCCATGACAGGGGCTATTGTAATGAGAAATTCACTTCACTTTATGGTGGTTTTAAATTTTTGTGGCTGATTGGTGTATATTTTATTAAATATTGTGTGTTAATTTTTTATTGATTTTTTTTTATCATCCCATCTCGCTTTATCCTGATAAGTGTAAAATTACTAAATAGTATATACTACATGGGAATAGTGTGGTCTGACTCGTTTCATATTTCAAAACAGAGCTATTTCAAATCAAGATATTTAATAAAAACTCAGTTTGAATAAGTTACTGATGTTTAGATCTCAAAAATTAAGAAAAATTCTATCCCAAAAGGTACAAAAAATGGAATACAGCATGACCATTGCACCTTCTTTAAAACATTTTGAATAAGTTTCAAAAGGTGTCATAATAGAGCAGAGGTGACCAGAAAAATTTTAAATGAGTTTAAAAAGTCGTCATTATGGAGCACATCTTTCTGATGTTGCCATGTAGTATATGCTGAAGCAATTATGGAGTGTG
Organism: Neosilurus hyrtlii; assembly: GCA_028564935.1. Taxonomy (NCBI): domain Eukaryota; kingdom Metazoa; phylum Chordata; class Actinopteri; order Siluriformes; family Plotosidae; genus Neosilurus; species Neosilurus hyrtlii. The sequence goes on from JAOUQZ010020465.1 coordinate 3,031, forward strand.
CTTCTCCAATGTTTCACTAATACATTATAAATATCTTTTAAATAAGTAATAAAAGCTAAGGTTTTCTTTGCTTTTCTTGTGTTCCTATAGAGCTGGGCTATTCAATTGGCGGGCCAGGGGCTGGGTCCAGCCCGCGAGGCAATTTGTACTGGCACTTTGAGTTGGCTACTCTAATATTTTAAAAAGTGAAAAAATATATATACTATTAAAAAATTAATAATAAATAAAAATATCTGAAGTTAACCACATTTGGGACTACATTTGTCCCACCTCACTGTGTCACAACCTGTTATCGCAAACCAATCACCTTTTGAGGTCTCCACTCTCCACACACTCTTCACACCCTCTTCCTATTGTTAGCACAGTAGCCTGGTGGCTTGGAAAAAATATCTCTTTCTACTTAAAATAAAAAAAGAGGATTTAACAGTGAATTACCCAACAGGGTGTATGATTTCATTTGAAAGTAGAAATGCCTTAGGACTGTATGTCTTGATATAATACAATGCACTAATTTTATTGGGCATTTACAAAATAAACTATGTGCACTTCAATGTTACTTTACTAAATCTGCGTCTGGTATTGTTTTTCAAGCTGTATTTCTTCGGCCCCTCTTTTGGGATTTTTTTCATGATCTGGCCCCCATTCCAAATTAATTGAATAGCCCTGTTGTGGAGTATATACAAAATGTTAAGTTTCAAAAGATGCCATGATGGAGTATGCATGTCCATTGTTTTGGTAAAACAACTTTTTTTACAGTAAAAATTAAATAATTAAAAATCAATTAATTGTTTATTTCATTAATTGAATTAATAAAAATCTCATAGTTTGCTTCCACTTAATTGTTTTGATGCATGTTTCTTTTTCTGGGGTGTCTTATTTCTTTTCCCTTAATGTGCATGATTATTATTGTTATTATCATTATTATTATTATTAATATTTTTTTTTTGATGCACAGTTCTTTTCCCCTGATTCTTCACCTGATGTCACTATTATTAATATTATTTTGTATATGTGTGTGTGTGTGTGTGTGTGGTTTTTTTTATTAGATGCACCCAGATGATCTCTGTTATGCCCCTTGGTTGTCTTGTCTCTCTCCACAGTCCAGGGCTTCCCATAAATGTATTGGATGTATCTCCTTCCATATGCACCTATTTACAGAATATGAGGTGTTTTATGGGGTTGTCTGTGAGGGGGGGTACCTCTAAAGGAGGGGCTTGATGCACTCTTTTGGAGTGGCTAGTCCTCTATTGGTCTCCACAAGCGCACAGCTCTCACATGGCACCTCGTAGTTACTAGCACAGCCACAACATGGGCAAAAGTATCGACAGGCCAGTTGAACCAGACTGAGGGTAACCAACGGGTCTGAATTAAGGACTTCATCAGCATGTGAAGACTTCTTCAGCAGCCCAGGTGGAGGAAATCCTTGGGATTCAGTGGCTGGAAGGGCACTGCAGCAATGCATTGTGGTGTGCAGAGGGTGTGCTGGAGCACTTAGGACAACACAGCCATCCAATGCAACCAGAGAGACCTCCAGACATAATCTTCCATGCCACTGGAACTCTACTTCCGAGGAAGAGAGAGTGAGATTGCCTCTGTGCAAAGGCCTTTTCCACTTCAAAATCCTTCACGCACAGGTTTCATTGTGCACCTCTTTCTTCTTAGTCTTCACTCAACCAGATCCATATAATTGTTGCCTTGTACAAAAATAAAAGCACAAGAGTAGAGGGTCGAACTACAGGGGAATCACCTACCCATTGCCAGCAAAATCCTGGCACGCATTGACATGATCTTCACAGTCAGACAAATACAACAGAAGTGCCTTAAGCAGAATATGAACCCATACTCTCCATTAACTTGACGAAGGCATTTGACACAGTTAACAGGGAGGCTCTTCAGACTACCCTCAGAAAGCTTGGATGCCCTCATAAGTTCACCAGCCTTATCCAGCTCTTTCACAATCACATGATAGGGGAGGTAGTCCCCAAAGGTGAGCTGTCAGAGCAGTTCAATATCTCCAACAGCGTGAAGCAAGGCTGTGTACTTGCTCCTGTACTCTTCAATTTGTTCTTCACCCAGGTGCTCCTGCACCTGTGAGAGATCTGGATCTCGGAATCTACATAAAGTACCACTTGGACGGTTCATTGTTTGTTTGATCTCTGACGTCTTGCTGCAAGAACCAAGACCCTGCAGGGACTCATCACAGAGGCACTGTTTGCTGATGATTCTACCCTACAGACAATTGTATACTGGTTCTCCAAAGCATCAAAGCTTTCCTGTCTCACAACCAGCCTTGGAAAGACCAAGGTCCTCTTGGAGCCTGCACCAAACTGTACCCCTCTACAGCCTTGCATTACCATCGACAGCCTACAGTTGAAGAACCTCGAATGCCTCAAATACCTGGGCAGCAACATCTCACGCGACAGATCCCTGGACAATAAGATCAGCCCAAGGATTCAGAAAGCCAGGCAAGCACTTGGTAGGATGGGAGTGAAGGTCTGCAGCACAAAGACATTTTCCTCTCTGCCAGACTCAAGGTGTACAATGCTGTTTTCCTGTTCTCTCTCATATACAGCTGTGAGACTTGGACATTGCACTGTAGGCATTTGAAGTGACTGGAGCAGTTCCATATGTGCTCCCTATGGTCCATCATGCAGAAATGCTGGCAGGACTGCCTCTCCAACCTGGAAGTCCTGAGCAGAGCCAACACAACAAGCATTGAAGCCAAGATAATCCAGGGTCCAGGTTTCCTCAGCAGCTGTTCTTTGGAGACCTGGTGCATGGCAGCCACAGCCAAAGTCGACAAAAGTAGAGGTACAAGGACAACCTAAGTCCAATCTGAAGTTGGTGGACTTGCCTTCCAAGTACCTAGAGAGAGCTGTGGCAAGCAGATCCAGCTTGTACACTCTGATCAGAAAGGCAGCTACTAAGTTCGAGAGACAACCATGAGAGAATATGAATACTTTACCAACTTTACCAGGGATGCCCTTGCATATTTCAACAAGGCAGTTCAAACAACATTCAGCACTAGTTACAAAGGCATGGCTACAGTATGAGAGTGTGCAGGTGCTGGACTGGACAGTAGAGAATGTGTGGTGAATTACGAAAGGAAAAAGCAACATCACATACTGTTGCACACCTTAAAAACTGTTTCCAGGAAGAGTGGGACAAAATATTATCTGAAACCTTAACAATTTACAATTTTGATTTTTTTAAGGCTAACACGCTGTTTCACATCTAGTGGTACTGCATCTATCGTTTCATCAGATGGGATGGCACTACTTACTGAAAAGTCACCAATTTTAAGTCGCTGTGCAGAGCTTTTCAATAGTCTTCTCAACCGTCCATCATCAATGTCAAAAGAAGCACTTGGAGCGAATATACCTGCAGCACATTCAAAAGAGCTTGCCGTTCCAGGATAGGATTGCTTTCTCAACGCTAAACAGACTTGACCCTAAACTTTGCAGGGTACTCATGCGTCGCCTTTGAAGTAAGACTCCCTCACCTCCATCACTTGGCAGGAGAGGTTTATGTATTCACCAATATCTGTTTCCTTGTTTGTTTATTTGACATTTGTCTGTTAACAGGATTACCAAAAAACTACTCAACTGTTTTTTGTTTGTTTGTTTGTTTGTTTGTTTGTTTTTTTGTTTGTTTGTTTGTTTGTTTTTAACCAAACTTTTTGGCAGGATAGAATATGAGCCTTGCAAGAAGCTGTAACAGCCAATCTAGATCACGATCTGTATGCAAAAATGTTTTAAAAGCTTTTATTAAGGCTTGATTATCAAGCATTTATCAAAGTTTTTCTCTGTTAGCATGATTAGGAAAAAACTATTGATCTGATTTTCATCAAACTTGGTGGAGGGGTGGAGCCTCAAAAAAAAAGAAAATCCTGAAAAATCTTTATCTTTAACATTGGGCAAATAATCCATGTGTGCAATATATAATTTTTTCCATAAATGCCAGTCTTGTTTTTCTGTTTTTTAGGAGAATGAAGACTGAAGTTACACAGCATAGCCGTGTTAGTTTAAGTTACAGAACAGTATTGTAAGTATTGTACCTTATGTTTGACAGCTACCAAATTTATTATCAGAGAGTTTTCCATAGGTGTTATATTATTTATTACTAGATTACTAATTCAGTATTTATTAAGACATTTTAGGTTATAGGTCTTTTAGGGTCATATATAAAATCCAATGAGTGACTGTCTGTCCAATATAGAATCGAACGTGTCAATATTTTTGTGCAGTCAAAAACTTTGTGCAGTTTAATCATGAGAAGTTAATATGCGAACATATTTTCCCCTACGAAACACATGTGAAAATTGTACAGTTTCGATGCGTATCGCTTACCAGCCAACACTTGCTTATACAAAAGCCTTGTAGATGAAGACAGTGGTGACATCTAGCGGCAGTAGGTGTAATAAGCTAATCTATTACTATCAGTAAGCATCATACAGAATTTTAAACTTGGCTGTAGGTTTTGCTTACCCAATAAATGTTCATGGTTAAATTAAAAAAGTTGTTCATGGTTAAATTTAGGATTCCAAGCATTGTAATGCAGTGTAACATGTAAACAATAGAACATAAAAATAACATTAAAAATTAATAGTGAAACATTTAATTTTTTTTTTTAAATATTTGCTGATTTTGAATTTGATGGCAGTAACACTGTTGGGACGGCCTACAAAAGGCTAAAAAGTATGTAGCACTAAGAAACAGCTGGAGGAATGCTTTGGAACTAATTTGGTTAAGTGGCAACAAGTCAGTTACATGACTGGGTATAAAAAGAGCATCATAAACAGACAGTGTCTCCAAGAAGTAAATATGGGCAGTGGTTTATTAATCTGCATAAAACTGCATATATAAATTGTAAAACAAATTTAGAATAATGTTCCTCAATGCAAAATTCATTAATAAATCATAAAAAAGTCCCAGAATCTGGACAAATCCTTGTGCAAGGGACAAGGTAAAACATTCTAATCAAGACATAGTCTAGATAGGTGCATACGTTGCTCTAAAACCTGTCTATGCCTCATATAAAGATGTTTTTATTACTAATTATGTCAGTGATCTGTTGCCAATTAACTAGATCTACTGCAAAATGTTCTTCTAGCTGTTTCTTACCACTAACTTTTCCAGCCTTTTTGTGCCCCATCCTATGTATTTAATTTATTTCTTTTTGTGTTGCTGCCATAAAATTTAAAGTAGGTTAATAGTATTCAAGAATTAATAAAACATATAAAGTGTGTGTTGTATTGTGAATAAAATGTGGAATGAACATTGCAGAGCCAACACTCAACATGTGGGAGCCATTTAGCCTAAAGAGCAAGTCTTTGGACACTGGAAGGAAACTGGACTACCCAGAAGCGCACAGAAGCTCCCTCACCAAGGGGACTTGAGCCCAGGACCTACCTGCTGTGAGACAGCTATGCTAACCACTATGCCACCGTGTGGCCTGCAGAAGTGATCTGACCTTTAGAAGAAGTGGCTGAAAAAAGGCTGCTCATTGTGTCTCTTTCTACTATTATTGAACAACAATAATAAGGTGGACAGCAGAAACAGATACAAAGTTTCCTGGAAGGGGGCCAAAGTGTGTTTTGCCCCATATTCATTGGAGAGGATGAGAAGAAAACGCCAAAGGTCAATATTCATGAATTACAAGGAAAAAGTAAAATATAGCAGTTATCATGTCTTCAAGTCATTTTCAGGGTTTTGCAATCGTGCTCTATGTTCTGATAAAGCAAAAATTGTTCTCTTTATTATTAAACAGTGATCTCACATACACTTTAAAAGAGTTAATTTTACTTTGCAAATTTCACTGTGTTGGTTTGGTGTAAAAGAACGATGGCTATAATTAAAAGAACGGATTCCAGCTGGCCCTGCGATGGCCTGGCATGCTGTCCAGGGTGTACTCTGCCCTCGCTCTGAGTTGGGAGATGGGCCCCAGCCACCCCGCAGCCCTAAATAGTATTAAGCAGTTCAGAAATTGAATAAATGATTTCAGCTGTAAAATGTTAAGGGTTCTGTGGTGTTTTCCTCCATAGTCCCTGAAAAATTTATTAGAGTATATGGCTTCATTTAAAATTCAAAAAAAATAAAAATAAAAATAAAAAATAAAACTGTCTGCCTCCACCAGGAAACTGCAAGTCAAATCAGTCAAAATTATGGGGTAAATTCTTTATCCTACCATTATAATTCAACACAAAATTATGTATTACCATTCAAAATGAAGAAAATTTTTATCAACTACAAGTGGGAATAAGGAAACTACAAGAATTAAAGAAAAAATTCAAGGTCACCAGATGTCAAATTGTGACGTAAAATTGGCATTGCCTAAAATCTGTTGCCATAATCTAAAGTTATAAAATTCATATAAAAACCATGAATAAAGCTGACAGAGGATGTTCATGGGCAGTTTTTGTAAAGAGGCTTTAAAAATTTTGAGTATTAACCCCCTGGTGGTCACATGAAATACTATTGAAAATTGGCAAAATGCATGTGCATGTTCAAAGAGGTTAAAGTTAATGTAGCAAATTTCTGGCATAAAACCCATGAAAAAGAAGATTAAATGTCAGTTCTGTCTGAAAAACTAACCCAATCAGAATTAGCCCTTTGCCAGTCAAATTATTAACCCATTGGCAACCATATGATGAAACACTTGCCTCATGCTACCATACCTTGTCTAGTAGAACCTTTATGTCTAATATATGGATTTTGGCACACGCCACCACATTCACATCCAACAGACACATCTAGAGAGAGAGGCACTAGTTTTCCACCAGTGGATTTCCAACCACAGCTTGTTGGGGAGGGAAGCTTTTGAGAAGCCTCCAGAGACCGCCTCCACACCATGCTTTGATAGTGAGAAACATGTTTACGGAGGGCATCTTGTGTTGGTTACAGGCTGTTCAGTGATGTTTTTTGCTTTTACAAACATATTCAAACTATCTTGGTTCAATGAATCACACTGTCTGTGAGAATACAGATGACACATATTTCTCCGCAGCAGTCAGGGTGTCCTCACCTATGCTGTCACCATTTTCGCCAAAGCCTTTGAGCAGGTCTGCATTTGCTTTGAACACTTTACACACTGTCTTTTTTCCCTCTTCTGGCAAACTAACTGGTGCTATCACATCCAGTAAGAGCATGGAATCCAGCTATACTTTGATCAACAGGTTCTGGCAATTTTATCTGGCTAATGTGACTCTTGCTCGTTTCTGCATGCATTCAGACTTCAGCACTCAGATTGTCAATGAAATGGAGAGCAAGAACCAAAACATCAGTGTCACAGCGTGGTATAACCATTCTTTCAAATCCATGATTAGAAGCCTTGGCTGAATGCAGCATCAGATGAGTGGCTGCTTTTTCTTGTTTTGAACGCAGTTGCTCTACATCAAGCTTCGGTGATGACCAGACCCCTTGGATATACTCATAGCCACCAGCAGTCAGTAGTTCGCATCCAGAGGGCACATCATCAGCAAGATCAGCCTTGTTTTTTAGGATACTGTTTTAGAACAGTTTCCTGTTGTTGACATGTTTTATACTGCCACTGTCAATCACCCGTCTGAAGTCGCAAAAACTCTGACCTTTTTGACCTGGTGCCAGATTTGATTGACTTTTCCTGATATCTGTTGAGCAGGACATTTATCCTTGTGCATGAAGAACTGAAATGATCCATCACATTTTGGACAAAGATTTTCCAAGCTCACCAAAGGTTTTATCACCATCAGGCTTTCCTAAAGGCTGAATCAGTGCAGATGCATCCTTCACCATATACTTTGCCAAGGGACTTTTTGGCAGCTTTTTAAACACTGCTGTGTACTTAATGAGGATGTCTTGGAGATCCGACTTTTTTAGTTTAATGTACAGTTCCACTAGGTTCACACAGGAAAGGGACTTTTTGACAGTTCATGCTTCAGAGTCTCAGCAAGATTGGTGTCCCGTACACTGTCCTCAGCCACAAGCAATCTCCTAAACAGATCTGTCTGCCTGGACCACTTTTTTGTTCCCAACCATATGTCCAAGGTAACACAAACATCGTTGGCTGAACATAGAATCATGCATCTTCCAATGTCACCTCACTCCCATGACCTGAACCCCAAGTGCCACACTATTATGGCTACACAACTGGATCTGTTAATTTCCAAAATAGCAGGTCTTGTGGGGTGTTGCAGGTATACAGTGGCTTACCAAATAACCAGTAAACTGGCAAGAGAGTCATGGGTGCCCAAGGCTCACTGATGCATGTGGGGAGCAAAGGTTAGTAAGTCTGGTCTGATCCCAGAGATGATCAACTATAGCAGAAACTGCTGCATCAGTTAGTGGAGAGAGCCTATAAACCCACAATGTGGAGTGCCAACGATGCTACTCTCACTGGTGTTGTTGCTGACATGTTGGGACATGCACTTGTGAACACATACATTCTGGAGATGCCCAAGCTGCTCACTTTTTTCTGTCACAACTAGAACCAGTATAGAGAGAATATAGTGTCCCAGGTCAAAAATAAAATGGAACCCCAAGAGCTGAATTTGGACAATATTTTGGGCAAGTTCACAGGTGTTGCTAGCAAGCTAAGGAGCGCTACTGTCACAGTCTCCTAGCATCTTCCCCTGTGTTTGGTGCTGCTTGAGTTGCATTTGCCCCACTTCCGGGTTCAAATGGCGAATATAACTACAGTGCCTCTACACTTCTCAAATGGCTTGGTGGGCAACACAAAATCATCAACAATGGCCATAAATGTAGGCATTTTAGTAGCTCATTAAAGGATTAATTAACCCACTCTGACACAAAGCACAAAAATGCATGGATTTTTTAATGCATTTCACTCACCTTTTTATAGACTTTTCATGTGTTCATATATTTCTCCCCTTAGTTCTCATGATGTTGTCATCCAGTGTGTTCTAGTTCTCATGTTCGCCCAATGCTCCTTTGTTTTCCTTATTTCATTTCTGTTTGTGTGATGGATATGCCCACCTGGCCAGCTAATGAAGCTTTTTCTTTCTGCACCCTTGATTCCATTCATCCATCCATCCATCCATCACTCCAGCCACACAGGGGCATGACAGTATAATCCACTTTTATAATCTTCCTCTCCCAGCACAAGCCGCGCCCAGTGATAAGGGGCTATGCTATTTGCTTCCACTTTCTCCCAGACCAGCACGGGGTCAACAGAAGGAACCATGAGATATTTTATTTATTTATTTTAATAAATAGCCTGTCTGTGCTGTGCAGTGGAGGCTAATGAGGCAGCCTCCACCCTCGACCAATCATGAGGAGGCTAACAAGTCAGCCTCCATTTCTGAACAACCTGAGGAGGTTACCTGGCAGGCTTCATCCGTGAGCAGCCTAGGGAGGCAGTTCATCTTTAGGGATATCGACCTAGCCATTTCCAGGACCTCATATACATGCCTGCTTAGATGTCTCCTCACTATGGTGCATACCTCGTACTTCAGGGACCACCTCGATGCCCATTATATTCTGGAGCTTATTTAGGACAGGTATTGGTGTCCACATAGAAAGAATGACATCCAGGAGCTTGTGGCAACCTGCCCTGAGAGCCATGCATGCAAGGTTGCTTCCTTCCCAGTGTTCTTATCTGAGGCTGACAGGACGGCTTCCACTCCAATTTTCTTGTCCGACACAGACAGAGTAGCCTTCCTTCCAGAGCTCACACCAGAAGCCGGCAGGGTGGCACACCTTCCAGAGTTCATGCCAAAGGCTGACAGGGTGGCCAACCTTCCAGAGTTCATGTTAGAGGTTGTCACATTAGAGGCTCACGTTAGAGGCTCCAGAGCTCATGACTCGGAATCCTCCTTTGCCTCTGAGTTCTTCTACACCTCTGATTTCTTTCATGTTGAGTCCTATGCTGAGTCCATCTATGCCGATGTTGAGTCCTACACTGGATCTGTCTATGCCTTTAATGCTAAAGGCCCCGCTGAGCCTACTCAAGGTTCTAGGCCAGTACACAGATGCCCAGGGCCACCGAGGTGTGAGGATTTAGAGCACTCCTTGTCACAGTCTCCTCATGTGGTGTCCTTGTGGTAAGCAACGCAGAGCCATTCACAATAAGCTGCATGTGTAGGCACTTAAGTGGCCAATTAGGAGACTTTGTGTTTGTGTTATGGATATGCCTGCTGGCCAGCTAATAAAACTGTTTTCTCTTTTGCACCCATACCTCCGTTCATCACTCCAGCCACATAGTGGCATGACACTGCCACACAGTGGACATTGGCCCTGTCGAAGACACTGAGCTTCAAGTTTTGTACGTCACTGCCTCAGGGCAGCTCTTATACTGCGGCTATCAAATACCTGAATGCCGGAATTCCATTCATTACATCCATCACTTTTGATATGTTCAATGTTGGTGTACAGCTCCCACTACTAGACAATAACTACTGCCATAGTCATAGAGTTCATAGGTTGAAATGAATACGAATATAAAATATTACTGTGAATTGAACATTGATGTAATGTAGGTAGACATTTTATTAACCCTTGTTTTGAAAACTGACCAAGTTTTATTACATTCTGATGATGAGAAGAGCATTTTTTTAGCATTTTGCACATTAGCACTGGGCTCTTGACTAGTGGCCACAGATGCCATGCTTGTAAAATAATTTCACAAAGCATAGACAGTGAAAAATAGACACATTTCAAAGTCTTCATGCTTTTTTGAGAAACACTACAACAGTTGAATACTACACATAGCAGCCATCTTTCTGAAGAATTGAATTCACAGAATAAACTTTAGTACTAAAAGACTACTGTTTTCTGCTCATGAGTCATAACAGTGAACAGCATTTTATCCAAATCAGTGATCTATATTTCCCTTTCACATTCAAAGCTTTTTCGCTAGAAAACTCTAAATCAGAGTGTACTGCCATGTTGGCTTCCCTGTCTTAACATAAAGCATGCCTATGTGGTGGTAATCTTAGAGGAGTTTAGTGGAACACAATAATACCTGTGTTATAGTAAGTCTACTGCCTACAGTGGTTGTGATTACTGGCAGAAAATAACTTAAATATACTGCTGAAAGTATGAGTTTAGTGAATGCTCCCACAGCAGTGAACATGAGTTTAGAATGTGAGTGAAATTTCATGGACAATATGGGTCTCTAATCCTTTTCTATAGAATATAGAGAGAATACACATTGCATTGCAGCTTGTTATGTATGTGGCTGCCTAGCAGCAAACCAGTCAAGTGATTTTAATGTTATGTCTGATCAGTGTATATTCTTCTTTCATCATAAGCATGATCTGAGTTCTTGCTGAAAACAGATTCACATACACACCTGCAAACAAATATTGTACAGGTTGAGCTGATGGTAATAAAGATTTTTTTTGTCCATTATAATGTTATGCCATCATCCTTTTGGTGCCTTTTAGATGTTTCAGATTTTTTAGCTTTTGGATTTTAAAGGTCCAGTCTTACATAAAATATTTAGTCATGTTTTTGTTGCTAATAGTTCATGGTGACTTAATAAATCAAACTGTGTACTGTGTGTAGCTGTGTGTTCTGTGATATTTGAGTTTAATTTTGTGTTTCCCGGCTCTTTAAGCCCACAGCTTCCAAACAGGCTACACTAGGTCAAGTCAGGTCACGTGGTATGTGAAACATCATACACTGGACTCGGCAAAAGTGTGGAAGTGAAAACATGTCCAGTGTGGCTGAATATGGTCTTCACCCGTGCAAAAAACGGAAAACCGAAGACATGCTCAATTGCATTGTGTAGCAAGTCCACTAAAGATGGATTAAGCTTCATAAAGTTCCTGCGAGAGGACTGTATCCCTGAATAACAACCACAGCGTTCGGGCGAGCTGGGAACCGACTCCGAGAAGACTTGATTCACTGTATCAGATATACATATGGTATATATATATATATATATAGGCTTCAGAGTCGATTCCGGCCCGTTTGTGGAAACGACTCACATGTTCCAGAAGCGTCATTTACATTAATAATAAATCTTAAGGTTAGTTAATATTTCATGGATGA
>JAOUQZ010020513.1:0-15020 GCA_028564935.1 Neosilurus hyrtlii
GCTGAGGTATACATGCTATGCTGTGGATGTCGGTGATCCTGATTCTCCTGATCCTTCTGCTCTGTGAGTCCTGTGGTATGTCCTCCTTAATTTAATTTTACTATGTAAAGCTGCTTTGTGACAATGTCAATTGTAAAAAGCGCCATACAAATTAAAGTGACTTGACTTGACTTGACCGTCTTATCACTATTTGGCCCAGCTGGGTCCATTCTGGCTCAGTTTTTATGTAACGTGGCGATGGCCAAATCATCGTTGCCACTTGCCCCATTTTTTTATTTGGACCCAAGCACTGAGCTGAACCATGGGTAAGAAAACAGTCAGGGGTGCTTCGGGAGGTATAAAAACAAAACAAAAAAATGCCGGGAGAGAGAACCAGCCTAGCCAAAAAGGCTGACAACGGAGAAACTACCCACTCTTTCAACAGAAAGACAGAAACACAAAAAGAGGAGCAGATCAGGGAGGGGAGAAGGGCAGATTGCGCCTCAAAGCAAGATATCCCTTCTCTTTTCTTTTCCTTTTTTTACTTCTTTCCTCTTTTTTTCACTTTCTTTCCCCCCTTTTTCTCCTTTGTGTTTTCTTCTTTCCCTTTCCTTCCTCCTCATTTCCCCCTTTCTTTCCCTCCTTTTTTCTTTGTCTTTTCTACACTTTTCTTTTGTTATTTTCTTTTTTGTATTTATTTCTTTTTACTTTTTCTCTTTGACAGGGAAAACAAACTCTGGCACAAGGCCACTCAGAAACCCAGGAGGAGAAGTACCGAATTAGCGGCTGTGTATTGTGTAACTTCACACAGACAAAGACCCAGCACCTTTTAAACAGTACTGGTTTCCAAAATAGGCTTCATGCCTTATGGTTAATTGCCAGCAGGTGCAGCTTCGCCCCAGTACTGGGGAGAAGGGTGTTGGTGGTGGTGTGCCGCCCTCTGCTGGTTGGTGCGGGGGCAGCAGGCCTGGACTCGTCACAAAAACACACTTAAATACATGACTGCTTGTCTTGCACTGCTGTTGATACAAGTAGTTTTGCTATAATGACTTATAAATACAACTGCCAAAATACCTTTGACTTTAAATGTGATGAGTTTCCATGAACAGTTGATAACTTTAACAAATGCCATGTTATGACTTCAAAACGATACTTTTGTCCACATAACAGTCATAGAATGTAGTTCACTCAATACAATCACAGGGTCACCCAAGTAAAGGTGGGTTATTGTTTGACTCAGACTCTTCTCATTAGTTGCTTACTAGGTTTCCTCATTAGGGAGATCATTTGTACATTTGATTTGTCTGAATTTACACATCGGGGCAGTGGCCTGGTGGTAGGGTGCTGGATTTCTGATCCGAAGGTCGGGGGTTCAAGCCCCACTATCAGCGGGTTGTCACAGCTGTCCAGGGTGTACTGTGCCTCTTGCCTAGAGTCAGCTGAGATGGGTGCCAGCCTTCCCCGCAATGCTAATAAGGAATAAGTGGTTCAGAAAATGAATGAATGAAATTTACACTTCATCAGGAGGAGCTGGAGAGTCCTGGATTTCCCTCCTGGACCCTCCTGACTTCTGTAAGCCAACCTCTCTTAAGTAGAGGGACGGGACCAACCTCTCTTAAGTAGAGGGACGGGACCATGGATGGATGGATAGATTTTAAAGTGGCTTTGTGGCAATGTCCTTTGTTAAAAGTGCTATACAATTAAAGCTGAAGTGAACTGATCGTGATCACTTAAATTAGTCATGCCTGATGTTGCCCCAATGGCATTGGGTTAATTGATGGTTAAGGATATATATAAGGATATCTACTGTTGGTAAAATTAACCACTTAGATTAGAAATGTCCTGATTTTGGGGTATTTCATGCATGGTGGCCATACTTCAGTGTTCACTCTTGGGACCTCTTCTACTGTTAAGGTGTTCTTGTAAAAACTTTTTAAATGCATAACAAATGTTTTCCTTTCTCATCATTAAATGTGGGACAATGTGGGACAATGACATGAATTCCCAATGACAATCAACTACCACTCAGGACTACACTTAAGTATGAGTTTACCCCTGGGTCTTATTAAAAAGTATCCACTCAAATTGCAATTTCTATTATGTCATATTCTGATGCCTCCTTAGTGAAAATTTTAAGCAAAATTGTGAGTGTTAATATTATTTTTAAAAAAATTAAAAAAATAAACTGACCACAAAATAAAATGCACATACAAAACATATACAGAATAAAAATGGGCATGCACTGGTTGAGATGGGAAAGAATTTTTTTAACTCCAATTCCAAAATAAAGCTGCAAGCAGCAATGATGGGGCGAAGCACATTAGCAGAGTAGAGTTGCTGGTTATGTTTAAGGCTTTGCTTTAAACCATAGTAGCAAGTTTACAATGATATTTAATCAGTTATATATCATAGTAAATCTTTTAGTCAAGTTTAATATGGCAGAGAGATCAAATAAGTTGTTATAACAGGTTGTAATGTCTCAACATAGAGCAAAACCAAGGTATTAGTATACATAACAAGGAGGGCATTAATAGAAATACATCAATCATTCTCTGCTGAAATAAATAGTTGCTTACTGTAGTGCTTCTTGGTTATCCAGAAATACAATTTCTATTTTTCTATGAACAGGGCCAGATTTTTTTGTCTGAACAGGATCCAAAGTGAGTGTGTGATACCTGTTGTGTTCAAGTGTTTTCAAGATATAACCAAACAAAACTGATGGTTATATTTTGAAAACACTTGAACACAACAGGTATCACACACTCACTTTGGATCCTGTTGTGTTCAAGTGTTTTTAAAATATAACCATCAATTTTGTTTGGTTAACTGAATGATTTTGATAACTGTATATAATAACATGAAGAAAACAGTTGTACCAAAGAGGAAATAAATATGATTATGTGATAAAAAATAAGCATATTATGCGGGTTTTTACTTTTTTTCTTTGCTTTTCATTGTTTAGTGTTTGCTTTCCAAATCTATTGGCCAGTTATTTTAGGTGAGGCACCATGGTGATGTAGTGATTAGCATGTCTGCCTCACAGCAAAAAGGTCCTGGTGAGGTCCCGCCCTAGGCTTAGTCATGTCTGTCTGTTTTGATCTGCTCTCTCCTCTCCCGTGTGTGGCTTTGATTACAGGCTCCGCCCTGATTAGCTCACCTGTTCCTCATCCCCACCGGAGGATAAAGGGGGCCGCTTACCTTGTCCCGATGGTCAGATCGTCTTGGGCCGTCACTGAATGAGCGCTTGCGTCTTCACGGAGAGAGCTTGTGCCGTCAGAGAAAGAGGACGTATCTCAGTGTATGCACCACAATCCAGCCGAGATTTCATAGTGTTCATGTACCACGTTAACCGTGTTCCTAATGAAGTATTCCGGTTTTCACCTGATCTGATCGTCTCTGTCCTGCATTTGGGTCTATCTGTTCTTGGTACCGATGTAACATTACGATCTTGCCAGACCCAACAGACAAAGATCCGATCAGCCAAGTGCTTAAATCACAGGCGCTACAGATCAAAGCCCATGAGACCTGTCTACCATAGCCACAGGTGTGCAGGAGCTCGCGGACCGCCAGGATCTTTTTCAGCAGGACGTGTGCGCGCAGGTGAATCTGCTAAGTGCGCAGCTGCGCCAGATTACCGCGAGCCTGGAGCGACTGCTTTCACCTCCGCCAACCATGCCGCCGTCCCTCCCGCCAGCCGCCACCCTGCCTCCACTAACCCCCCCTGAAAAACCAGCTGCTAAGCCAGGTCACCCACAGGACAGAGACCCTCCTCATGTCTATTGGTGGAGATCTCACCGAATTCATCGCTTTCCACCTCTTAGATTGCCCTCATTACCCCCTTGCACTAGGGTTCCCTTGGCTGAGGGCTCACAGCCCTCACCTTATCTGGGAGACGGGGTTTATTAGGAGCTGGGACCCCGCCTGTAGTTTGTCTTGTCTTGCTGCACCCCCATCTGTTCACGGATCCCTGGAGGGTAAGGCAAGCCCTGTATTTGAGTCGGGCTCCCTGAATGCCAAGCCTGATGCCCTGTCAGATGGACAAACCATGTCCCGGAGGGGGGGGAGGGTAGCATCAAAGGAGGCAGACCATGTAAGGTCACAGTAAACAAGAAAAGACACAAGATGAAGAGGGTTGTAAGAGATAGCAGCTCTGAATCTGTTGTGGAATCAGATCAGGAATCACAGACCAAGACAAAGACTGAAAAGAAGAAAAAGATGAGATGAAAGAAAAGCCACAGAAAGATTCTCCTCAGTCACACTCAAAGTTCTTCTTCATCTGAGTCTTAATCAAAATTCGAGGGTAGGAAGGCCGTTCAAGACGTCCTGGAGCATTTCCTCAGAAAAGGGACTTTCAGTTCCAGGAAGTGGCTTAAAGAGGTCCCTGGTGCTAGTATCGACAATGAGGAACATACTAGCAGGCAGAAACCTCCCCCTGAGAGGTGTCTGTTGCCACCCACCAGTCCCCCGCCACCACCCGAGATGGTGGAGGATGGCCAAGCCTATCCGGTCAGTAGTCTTCTGGCGGTGACAAGAGGGGTCGGGGGAGACAGTTCTTGGCTGACTGGGAGGGCTACGGTCCGGAGAATCGCTCCTGGATACTGGCAAGCTCCATTACCGACCATACTCTAGTAGATGACTTCTACAGACAGCATCCTGAGATACTGGGACCATCAGGAGGCAGTCCTATGGGGGGGGGCTGTTCTGTGAGGTCCCGCCGTAGGCTTTACTCATGTCTGTCTGTTTTGATCTGCTCTCTCCTCTCCTGTGTGTGTCTTTGATTACAGGCTCCGCCCGGATTAGCTCACCTGTTATTCAAGAGTGGAAATATCAGAGGAGTTGTCCAGTGTCTGCATTAAAAATGAGAAATATGAATTATCTAATCTATTGACACATCAGTTTCACTTTACAGCAGGCTGCTCTTTTGTTCCCCTTTGGCTCCTGTGGAATTACACCTTTTCTCTTGTAAGATTAAACCTTATTCTTAAAAATCTAAAAAAAACTGCCATAACTGTTGCCCTATTACTTTGACATAACCAGGAACATCACTATTTTACTTTTTTCTTTCTGAATACAATTTTTAAAAATATTTGTATGAAATATAAATTCATAAAACCCCACTATTTGTGTTTTGCTGAATAAAGTATTCAATTTAATTTGGTTTTGTTTGTATAGCACTTTGAATAATTAACATTTTCACAAAGCAGCTTTACACAGTAATAAAATTTGTTTAAAACTTTTTTCTAAAAAATCCTACACATCCCTAATGAACAAGCCAGTGGTAATGTTGGAAGGAAAAACTCCCTCAGATGACACGGGGAGGAACCCTTGAGAGGAACCCGACTTAAAAGGGAAACCAGGCCTCATTTGAGTGAAACCAGGTAAAAATACAAACCATATAGCAAAAAATTCACTATAGTTTAAAGTCTAGTTGGTTATCTTAAAACTGCGATGGTAATTGTACTCCTAAATCATTTCAGTAAAATATTTTATATCACCAGCAGTAAACAGTCATATTCACAGTACATGAGTGCATGTTTAGGTCAATATTGATCATTATCAGTAGGACCAAGGGGCTTCTAAGATGAGGACTCAAACCAGTAGTAGCACATCAGGACGGATTGTAGAATTCAGAAAGCGGAAGGATCATGATCACTGGTTTTTCAGAAGTAGCATGTGTACCTCAACAAAACATATACACAGAGAAAGAAAGAGGGGGGGGGGGTTGTTAGGTATGCTCATAATAGTAATAGTTGAATAATGGTTAAAGTGCAAGCAGAGACTCCGGCATGACTGACTATGACATCATAAATAAAAAGATGATGTAAGACAATTAGTTACTTCACTGTTGTCAGATATGGGTGAGCATGTGAGAGTGAAGGAGTGAGAGCATGCAAACATCTTAGTTTACCAGAACTCTCTTTGCCTGAGAACCCCCAGATCTGCAAATAAAAGGCTATTAACAAAATGCTTAACTAAACAAGTAAGTTTTCAGCTGAGTCTTAAACACTGTGACTGTGTCTGAGTCGCAAACATTAACTGGCAGGCTGTTTCATAACTGTGGGGCTTTGTAAGAGAAATAAGCACAAACGACTGATTACATCATCACATCTCTTCCTAAATGTCTATACTTCCATCATGCACCTCTGCAGTACGAGACCAAAAATAACATGTAGGTAACTTTTAACATGTAGGTGTTTATTATGGAATAATATGACATCTCTACACTACATAAAGAGTAAATGTGTGCATTCAGCTGTTTGTTGAGTCATTCAAATCCAAATGAAACTCTGTAATAAACCCCTGTATTTACTGTGGCAGCAATCATCATCAAGTCACCAATAGTGGCCACGGACAATAGGACATGAAACAGCCATCGAATGACTCCACTCAGGATCTCTAATTATAATGAGTTAGGGGTAGCACAGTGTAGTGTTTAACGCCTCACAGCAACGTCCTGGGATCTGTTTCTGTGTGAAGTTTGCATATTCTTCCCGTGCTTGCACTGGTTTCCTCAGGGTACTCTGGTTTTCTCATACAGTCCAAAGCATGCACATCAGGCTGTTTGACTGTTCCTAATTGCCCCTAGGTGTGAATGTTTGTGTGTTGGTTTGGCCTACTATGGACTGGCAAGCTCATCCTATGTTTGCCTAGTTTGTTCAGATAGGCTCCAGCCTCTCCATGATCCCAGTAGGATTATGCGGTTCAACAAATTAATGAATTTTCCTTTTCACATTGAGAAATTTTATTCTAATATTCTTTAGTTTGTAGAAGCTCACCAGACTGATGAACGTGTGCTCAGATGCTCTCTATATAACGAATCACGTAACTGACCTCTTGGATATTCACCAAATTAGTTTCAAAATGTTTCTCCAAGTGTAGCATGGTTGCATAGTGGTTAGCAGTTCTGCCTCATTGCATAGGATGCTGGGTTTGAGACCCATGATTTTTCATGATGTGGAGTTTGAATGTTCTCACCATGCTTGCACGAGTTTCCTACATGTGCTCCTACATGTTTCCTCCCACAGTTGAAAGACATGCACATTAGGTTATTCTGATTATTCTTGATTGCCTCTAGGTGTAAATGGTAGTGTGTATGTGTGGGCTCTGTGATGGTGTAATGAGCTGTCCTGGGTCAGCTTGGATGGGTTCCAGCCTCCACGTGAGCCTAATAATTAATAAAATATTTTGCAAAATTAATGAAACTTAAATGTTCCTTGAGCTGTTTCTATTTAGTGCCATTTACATTTCCAGCCTTTTGTGGCCCCTGTCCTGTTTTGTGATATGTTCCTTCCATCAAATTTAAAATGAGTTGATAATTTTCATAAAATAGTAAAATAACTAGGTTTCAACATTTGACATGTTATATATGTTCTAAAAAATATGGGCTTATGAGATTTGCAGGACAGTATATTCTGTTTTTAATTACATTTTAAAATTGGGCTTATTGTTATTCCATATTTTTCCCATCCACACAAAAACTTTAAAACTTATTTTTTGCACTTTAAAAAAAAGGTTTAAAAACATATCCATATATATGTGGACTGGCTTCATTCACTCTCTATATTTTGATGACTCCTCCTTATGTGTCTTACCCAGGTTTTTTTACGACATGCCTGTGTGCCAGTACTTGACTGGGAAGTGTTGCATGTGCTTGATGATGACATAGGGGAAGGCAGGTGGCTATTGGAAGTCTGAGACCAAACAAAGTTATTCTCTGCTTGCATATCTGAGCGCAGCATCCCCCTCTGAATAATCTGCAACGAAAAAAGTCAAAAGAACAATTACCCTTTCCTTTGCAGTATTAATTAATTGAATAATTACATTAGAAGAATCTAACCAAACCGTAAGTATAAAATATTACAATCACATACTTTTTGAACAATTGTGGTTGCAAGTTCCTCAACAAGCTCATCTCTATGTTCACGTAGATATTGAGCCTCATTCTGTTTCTCCTGAAGAGTAAAAGGTCAGTGAATAAGAAATTATAAGCAACTGGCTCGTAAGATGAAAATGTCAGAAAAATTTTTTTAAAAAATGAAGTGAAAGGAAAGCTGTGTAACCTGGAGCTGTGAATATATTATAAATATCCATCAGAAGAAAACATAATTATGTGGGAATAGACAGTAATTAGTCTCTTTTACACATTTATGTTTGGTTGTGGGTTTGGCTATGTTTTGCCACTTTCTCGGAGAACATGGGTGGTTGTGGAGATTAGAAATAGTTGCCGCAAAAGGATTCTCATTGCATGCTGATTGTACATGTTAATAACCAGTATGTTCAACTTACATCTAGATAACACTCAGCGTGAGCGATACCCATACACTGTAAACTGATCCATAATGCCCAACCTTTTCAACATAAAAATTTTTATGTTGCTAGTATGCTTACGGCAATCATTTTAGTTTGTATCACGTCCAATTTATCGAAGATTTAGATCTGTATTATGTTTCATGATCACATACGCTTACTACACTATTTTGTACATTTTGAGACACATCCTTGTTGCCCCCCACCTCGGTGCCCACATGTTGGGGTTCTCCCCAGTAGACAAAAGGGTAGCCTCCCTCTAAATAACAGTTCAGAATACCCACGCTTTTTGGAGTCTTTAGGGGGTGTGCTAGAGGGTACTCCCCCTGGGGACTCTCTCTCTTTGTCCTGGGAAACTTCAATACCCATCTTGCGAATGACAGTGTGACCTGGAAGGGTGTGATTGGTAGGTACAGCCTCTCCGATCTGAATGGTGTTTTGCTGATGGACACTCATGGTTTGTCCATCATGAACACCATGTTCGAAAATAAGGGTGTCCATAAGTGCACATGGCACCAGGACACCTTAGGCCACAGTTCAATGATCGACTTTGTAGTTGTGTCATCAGACTTGTGGCCGCATGTTCTGGACACTCAGGTGAAGAGAGGAGCTGAGCTGTCAACCGATCACCACCTAGTGGTGAGCTGGCTTAGATAGTGGGGGAGACCTGGGAGACCCATGTGTGTAGTTAGGGCCTCATGGGAACATTTTGCAGAGTCTCCTGTGAGAAGGTCCTTCAACTCCCACCTCCGTCAGAGCTACAACCACATCCCAATGGAGGCCGGGGACATACAGTCCGAATGGGCCAATGTTTCGTTTCTCCATTATTGAGGCAGCCTCCCAGCGCTGTGGCAGGAAGGTCATCAGTGCCTGTCTTGAAGGCAACCCCCGAACCAGGTGGTGGACACCTGCAGTAAGGGGGGCTGTCAAGCTGAAGAAGGAGGCCTATCAGGTCCTTTTGGCCTGTGGGACTCCCGAGGCAGTGGATGGGTACCGAAAGGCCAAATGTGCTACAGCCTGGGCTGTCGCCAATGCAAAATCTTGGGTGTGGGAGGGGTTCGGTGAGGGCCTGAAAAGTTGGTTGGATTCAAAAAGGTTCTGGACCAGCATTCAGCACCTCAGGTTGGGGAAGCAGTTCTCCACAAACACTGTTTACAGTGCAAGTGGAGAGCTGCTCACCTCAACTGGGGATGTTGTCGGGAGGTGGAAGGAATACTTTGAGGACTTCAATCCCACCAACATGCCCTCTGTAAAAGAGGAAGAGCCTGGGGGGGTCAGAGAGGCGTCTGCCTATCACTGGGGCTGAGGTCACTAAGGTAATTAAAAAGCTCCTCGGTGGCTGGGCTTTGGGGGTGGATGAGATCCGCCCTGAATACCTTTAAGGCTCTGGATGTGGTAGGACTGTCTTAGTTGACACGTCTCTACAACATTGCATAGTCATCAGAGGCCGTACCTCTGGATTGGCAAACTGGGGTGGTAGTTCCCCTTTTTAAGAAAGGGGACCGGAGGGTGTGTTCCAACTATCGTGGAATCACACTTCTCAGCCTACCTGGGAAAGTCTATTAAGGAAAACTGTATAGGAGGATATGGCCGATAGTTGAACCTCAGATTCAGGAGGAACAATGTAATTTTTGCAGCACTCTTGACTGGCTCTACACACTCTTCAGGATACTGGAGGGGGCAGGGTAAGTTTGCCCAACCAGTCCACATGTGCTTTGTGGACTTGGAGAAGGCTTTCAACTGTGTCCCTTGGGCTATCTTGTGGGGTGTGCTCCGGGAATATGGAGTACTGGACTCGTTGCTATGGGCCATTCGGTCTCTGTATTGCTGGAGCCAGAGCTTGGTCTGCATTGGTAAAAACATGTCAAATTCATTTCCAGTGGGGGTTGGACTCTGCCCTTTGTCACCAGTTTTGTTCATAATGTTTATGGATAGAATTTCTAGGCGCAGTCAAGGTGTTGAGGGGTTTGATGGCCATAGGATCTCGTCTCTGCTTTTTTGCAGATGACGTTGTCCTTTTGGCTTCAACAAGCCATGACCTTCAGCTCTCAACTGTGATGAAAATCAGCACCTCCAAGTCCAAGGCCATGTTTCTCAGTCGGAAAAGGGTGGAATGCACCCTCAAGGTCTGAAATGAGGTCTTGCCCCAAGTAGAGGAGTTCAAGTATCTTGGGGTCTTGTTCATGAGTGAGGGAAGGATGGAGCAGGATATTGACAGGCGGATTGGTGCAGCCTCTGCTGTAAAGTGGAGCTTGTACCGGTACGTCGTGGTGAAGAGGGAGCAGAGCCAGAAGGCAAAGCTCTTAATTTACCAGTCAATTTACGTTCCTCCCCTCACCTATGTTCACGAGCTTTGGGTAGTGACCGAAAGAACAAGATCGAGAATACAAGTGGCTCAAATGAGCTTTGTTCGCAGGGTGGCAGGTCTCTCCCTTAGAGGTAGGGTGAGAAGTTCTGTCATCCTGGAGAAACTCAGTGTAGAACCGCTGCTCCTTCATGTTGAGAGGAGCCAGTTGCGGTGGCTTAGGCATCTGATTAGAATGCCTCCCTGGTGTGGTGTTTCAAGCATGTCCAACCGGGAAGAGACCTGGGGACCAATCCAGAACACGCTGGAGGGACTACGTTTCTCGGCTGGCCTGGGAACTGCCTGGAAGAGCTGGAGGAAGTGGCTGATTAAAGGGACGTCTGGACCTCACTGCTTGGGCTGCTGCCCCTGTGACCCGACCCCAAAAGAAGCGGAAGAAAATGAATGAATGATGAAGACAGGCAGACTTGCAAATAAGATATAAAGCCCAATATTTCAGTCCAGTTGGTCATACCTTGCCTGTGAGAACACAAATTAACAGGATAGTAGGCAAAAAGATCTCTGGATAAGGCTCATTTAAAAAGGTAACGCAAATAATAACTATTAATATATAAATATATATATTTTTTATATAATAAAATAATAACCCATGAAACCCAGAAAGTGATTGTCTCGTCCACTCTGAACTCTTGCCCCGACTCTAACACACTGGGTTCCCAGTCTGCCAAGTTTTAATGATTATCACCTGCACCTCATTTCCCCACAGTGATTAGATCCCCTATTTAACCACCTGGTACACTCAGTCACTCGTCTAGCCTCGTTGAAGCTGTGCTTTATCTATGCTTGTCCTTCTTGCGACTTGGACTCCTTATTACTCACCTGTTGGTACTGCGTCGGTCAGATTCCCTCTCCTGTTATTTATGATCTTGTCACCTTACCTACTGCAAACCTTTCACCTTCCTACTATGCTTCTCCCTAAGTTTGTCCTGCTTCATGGTTCAGTGTTTCTCCTCCATGTTTGTGATTGTTAGCCCCTCGTGGCTAGTTTTCCTGTGTACTGTGTTTTCTACTGCTAGTTTTTTTCACATGGCTCCCACAGCCTGTTTGTATTTCTATTTAATAAATATTTATGTTCTACCTGCTAAACCATTGTCTCTGGGAGTCTGATCATAACAGTGATTCACTTAATTTAATAATTAACTGAATGAGGAAAAAGTTATTTCTTTTTTAAAAGTTATTAATTTTTTTCTTAATATGCCATCTATCCATGAAAGGTGGCTCATGTACAGTACAGCAAGTCAAATAATAAAACAATAAAATAATGAAATCAAAGGGGAAAAAAGTCACATCACAAAACTGGCACAAATTTGCATTGTTACACAATCCTATAGTATACATGTGAATAAATTAATAAAGAACTATAGAAAAGCACAGACCTCCGCCAAGGCCGCAAAAAATCTCTAACATTTCCTGGCTCACTGCCAAACTGTAATAAATTGTTCCTTGTTTCATTTCCCAGCTATCCTGAAAAATTTATCAAAATCCATGAAGAACTTTTTTGAATAATGTTGCTAAAAGACCTACAAACAAATAAACAAACCAACACCGGTGAAAACATAATCTCCTTGGCAGAGGTAATGAAAAGATCAGATTTTAAATATTTGCCACCCCTCGTGGTTTAATATAATATTACTCTCAATAAAAGCTATTTTAGAGAATAGCCACCAGGGGGTAGAAAAAAACAAAAAAATAAAAATCTTTAAAAATTCCCTGCATCCAGACAATATTCTGGATCCCTGCTAAAATTTAATCACTTTTTATACTTGTATAATTTCTGACTCATCCTAAAAATATCATCAAAATCTGTTCATAACTTTTTGAGTAAAGTTGCTAACAGTCAGACGATCAAACGCAGGTGAAAATATAAACTGCTAAAAAGTAAAATCCAGCAATCAAATGAATAAACTTATTATAAATTTAATAAATCAATTAATTGAAATTAAATGATGAAAAAATGAATGAAAGAAAGAATGAATGAATGAAAAAATAATATATTTGCAACCACTTTATTCATGAATTAATAATCTGAACCACTTAATTCTAATTAGGGTCACAGGGTGGCTGGCGCCCATATCAGCCAACTCTGAGCAAGGGCAGAGTACTCCCTGGACAGCTTGCCAGGCCATCGCAGGGTAGACATATGCTGACGGTAACACAGTGGCCTACTTTTTATGAACGACAGCAATGGTTCTTTTACATGCCTCTCACCACAGACAGTGAGAGACATGACCAGCCTTTGATAACCCAGTTAGCTGTACAGGGGGAACAGCAGTGATAACTCTTTTCATTCATTTTCAGAACCGCTTAATCCTAATTAGGGTCGCAGAGAGGCTGGCGCCCATCTCAGCCAACTCTGGGTGAGGGCGGGGTACACCCTAGACAGCTCACCAGGCCATCGCAGGGCCGAAATCCTTAATATTCATTTAAAAAGATAATATTCATTTTTCCAATATTGGTTGGGTAAGAAACAGGTCAGGTGCAGGTTTAGTAACATTGCTGTCTTTGTAATGGAGGAGAACATGGCTCAGGGACCCCTTTGCATGCTTTGTTTTTTCTTGTGTTCTTTTAAAAAACTATTTTTACATCGAGTCTTTGAGCTGTGTCTCATTCTCTAAAATTTCAGGTATGTGTCAACACATTTGCAACATAAATGGCACTCAGTTGTTACATTGTTGACAGAGAGGGTTTGGAGACCATTGAACTATAATGTGTATATGTGAAATCGGTCTAAATAGATGGATCACTAAAGAAAAAATAAGCATTTGAATTGATGGTGGATAGAGATAGACAGACAGACTGGGTATATAGAAATGGAATAAGTGACATTGTAAGAGGAAAGAGCAAAAGAGACAAACCAGACTATCCCTGTAGCCCTCTGCTTTAATGATTGCTTCCTCTATGGCCTCTTCTGCCACACGTAGGGCAACAGTGAGAGTCTCTGCTATACTGTGACCTACACAAACACACACACACACACACACACACACACACACACACACACACACACACACACGCACACACAGAGCGAGCATGAATTCAGTGCATACAATTCAGTGCAGGGCTTCCTACTTCACTTCTCTTTGGTATTTAAGTAACAAGAATTACTTTGGGCAAGTCTGGGCAAGGGAAATGAACCCTTAGACAGTCTTTTCTCTGGACCTTGCCAAATACAGTGCAAACCTATCTTTATTTCCCATTTAATTTGTTCTTTGACAAGCATTGCTAAGTTGTTACAATCCTTGCATTAAGTAGTCCAGGGGAATGATAAGCTGAGGCCTTAGACTCTGGTTCTGCTTCCAAAATGATCTCACAACTGTGCCAACAGCATCTTTTTTGGGGCTCTGCCACCTTCCAGATGACTTTTTAATATGTCCTGGCCTAAAAATGTCTAAGAAGCCCACATCCATTACTTACTTGAAGCTGGCATAATTTTTTCTCTTCATTCTTTCATGTAGTGTTGCAGTGTTTATGGACCCTTTGGTATTGTCTATATTTCTGCATAAAGCTATCATCATATGGTTCATCATCAACAGGAGCAAGGGGCTTTTATCATGAGAACTGCAACTAGTAGTAGCACATCAGGATGGATAGCAGGATTTTGAAAGCTGGAAGAATCAGGATCACTGGTATATCAGAAGCAGCATTTGTACCTCAACAGAACAACACAGCAAAAGAAGAGATGTAGGCAGTGATGGCTCAGTGGTTAAGGCTTTGACTTACTGATTCAGCTGCCACGGTTGGGCCCTTGAGCAAGGCCATTAATTGCTCAGTTATATAAAAATGATAAATGTAATCACTCTGAATAAGAGCGTCTACCAAATGCAGCTGCATTCTGGACTAAATAGAGCTTCATTGTGCACATTTATTATTCACTATAACATCCAGACATTACATTACCAGACATATTGTAATGCATAATAATAATCTAATCTTGAAGTAACAAAACCATGAACAATTTTTATCCATATGCAGTAACACCATATTTCTTATTTTAGTAATATTCCTGAAAAGAAAAATGGCTATTCGATTAGTGTTATCTACATGATCTTTAAATGAAAGGCTGGGGTCAATATTTGCACATGATGAAACTGAAACTCCATTCAAAGTAACTACATAATCAGAAACCATATTTCTAGCTGCCTGAGGTCCAAGCAGAAGTATATCTGTCTTATCAGAATTTAATAAAAGTAAGCTAGTAAGCATCCAGTGTCTAAAGTCCTTTACACATTTTTCAACTTTATTAAGTTGAGTTGGGGATGTCGCAGGTAAGTGACGCAAGGTAGGTGACGTAATTCCGGTGAGACGGCAGATTCAAAACAGGCGCGGGCAAACATTAATTCATAGATTTAATGGAATATAATGTGCCAAT
>JAOUQZ010020524.1:0-15019 GCA_028564935.1 Neosilurus hyrtlii
TCTCTCTCTCTCTCTCTCTCTCTCTCTCTCTCTCTCTCTCTCTCTCTCTCTCTCTCTCTCTCTCTCTCTCTCAGCTATACCTCTGATGATTGAAATGTCATTTTTAATGGCTCGGTTATTTCCATTGTTTATCAGTTTTTAAATGAGCTGCACACACAGTAGTGTGCAGTAAAGATTATACACCAGCACTTTTGTTTAAAAGGGCTCCTAAAAAGAATAAAAAAATTACTTCTCTATAATTTTTTGATTAAAATGTATTGAACAATGCTATTGTAGGAAATGAGAACAAAAAAAATTATTCCTACAAGTATATTGCAGTAAAAGTATGGCTAATAAACAAAAAGACTTGAAAGGTGTCGTGAATGTGATTTGTTTTTTTTGTTTTTTTTTTGCTTTTGCGTAGCATTAATGAACTGCAGACCATTATGAATGGTTTAACGAGTGAAGAAATTAAAAAAATATGTGAACAACCTGCCTAAAAGGTTTATTCCTGTCAAAAGTAAAGGGTGGCCACACTAAATATTGTCCAATAAATGGAAAATTCATTAATCATTGATCAGACACTAGTTTTTGTCCTCCGTCTGTTTGGCTTCGTTGTCTTCTCATCAGTGTTTTTTAAGCAATTATTTTCCATGTGAAAAGTAGATTTTTAATGTTATTTATGACGTGATGGTGGCACCGTGGTGCAGTGGTTAGCACGCTCGCCTGACAGCGAGAAGATCCTGGGTTTGAGTCCCAGACTTTCTTTGTGGAGTTTGCATGTGCTCCTCGTGCTTGCGTGGGTTTCCTCCAGGTACTCTGGTTTCTTTCCACAGCCCGAGGACATGTATATTAGGCTAATTGGTTGCTCCAAATTGCCCCATGAGTGTTTATGTTCCACCTCCCCAGCTGGTGGGACTAACCTCAGCTGAATGGTTTCTAACAATGCGAACAGTGTTTTTGTGCTCGAATTGTAGTTTGTTCAGCTTTTTTTAAGGAAAATAAAATAAAGCAGTGTGTTGTACCATATTTCAGTAGATTTGATAGTAATAAAGAACTGCTCTTTTTATTCTTTTTTAATTCTCCGTGTTCAGTTCTGCCCTCTTGATGTTTGCATGATTGGAATCTCAGACACAGGACTGTCAATCAAATGTACAATTGTTGGCGAATTCGAAGAGCGATGCTGTCTTTTCTCTCACCTTGCTCTGAATACAACAAGATTACTATCAGGATAATGCTGTGGATTGTTAATTTAGATTAATTTCTTGAACTGTAGTGTTCCGAGTAGTTTTCACCCATTTTTCCATGTTATGACATGTAAGACTCTTTTCTGTCCACCAGGGGGCAGCAACATCATTGAAATGTTTGAACACCAGTCTTGGTGTGTGTGTGTGTGTGTGTGTGTGTGTGTGTGTGTGTGTTTACACATTCACTAATGTCTGCTCTGAAGCTGAGCAAAACACTACCTGGATAAGAATACTTTTTAATATTTAACACTAATGTTCTAGTTACGCTATGAATGTCAAAAGATCTCATAGAAAAAGTACACACACAGGTCCTCGCTGCTTAATTAAAACCATCACAATGGGCTTTGTGTATATTGTGGATGTAGAGTGTGTGTGTTTCCATGCAGGGGCATAATAACAAGCACAATGTACTTTGAGATGACATGATGTTTAGGTGTGTGTGTGTGTGTGTGTGTTTATGTGATAGAGATGTTTGCGTATAGCTGTGTGTTGTACATGGATTTGACTGCTATAACGTTAAAGTCAAAGCATTTTTTTAGGTGTTAAAGCTGCACGTTTAATATGTGTGTGAGAAAGAGACACTGTTAGAGAGTGGAGGAATCAGAGTCCTCAGCAGGTCCTCAGACACAGGATTACAACATGCACCATCTGTAAAAGGTCACTCTCTCTCTCTCTATGTCTCTCTATGTCTCTTTATGTCTCTCTGTCTGTCTTTCCATCTATACATCTCTTCTACATTTGTTAACCTCAGCTTCCATTTTTCTCTCTCTTTCTCCCTCCCCCCCTCTCTCTCACTCTCTTTCTCTCTCTTTCTCGCCCCCCCTCTGTAAAAAAATGTCATGCACTAGTGAATGTAAAACCTATACTTTTTGTAGATTTTTGGATGATATGGATGTATGTACATTAATATATTACAGTGGCTTGCAAAAGTAAAAGTACACAAAGTGGAGCATAATTGTGAAGTGGAAGTTAAATGATACCTGGTTTTATAAAAATCTGAAAAGTGTGGTGTACATTTATATTCAGCCCCTTTACTCTGATCCCTCACCAAATAAAATCTAGTGCAACCAATCACCTTCAGAAGTCTCCTAATTATTAAATAGAATTCAGCTGTGAGTAATCTAATCTCAGTATAAATACAGCTGTTCTGTGAAGGACTCTCAGGTTTGTTAGAGAACATTAGTGAACAAACAGCATCACGGACCCCAAGTAATGCACCAGACAGGTCAGGGATAAAGTTGTGGAGAAGTTTAAAGCAGGGTTCGGTTATTAAACAAAATTCCAAGCTTTTTTGAACATCTTACGGAGCACTGTTCAATCATTCATCCAAAAATAGAAAGTATGACACAAATACAAACCTACCAAGACATGGCCGTCTACCTAAACTGACAGGCCGGGCAAGGAGAGCATTGATCAGAGAAGCAGCCAAGAGGCCCATGGTAACTCTGGAGGCACTTTTGAGATACACAGCTCAGGGGGGAGTTGTGCACTTCATAAATCTGGTCTTTATGGAAGAGTGGCAGGTGAAGCCATTTTTGAAAGAAATCCATAAGAATTCACTTTGCAGTTTGCCACAGTTTATGTGATGGGGGACTGCACATCACCTAGAACACACCATCCCCATCATGAAACATGGTGGTGGCAGCATCGTGCTATGGGAATGCTTTTCTTCAGTAGAGGCAGGGGAAACTGGTCAGAATTGATGGGAATATGGATGGAGCCAAATTCAGGACAATCCTGGAAGAAAACCTGTTAGATTCTGTAAAAAGATTTGGGACTGGCAGCAGGACAATGACCGTAAGCATACAACCAGAGCTGTATTTTACGGACCAATGGAATGATTTAGATCAAAGAACATTCATGTGTTAGAATGGCCCAGTCAAAGTCCAGACCTAAATCCATTTGCAAATCTGTGACAAAACTGAAAATTGCTGTTCACAGATGCTCTCCATCCAATCTGACTGAACTTGAGATATTTTACAAAGATTTCAGTCTCTAGATGTGCAAAGCTGGTAGAGATGTAGTCCAAAAGTATTGCAGTTGTAATTGGGCTGAATACAAATGCACACTTTTCAGATTATTATTTGTAAACAATGTTGAAAATCAAAATCATTTTCATTCCACTTCATTAGTGTGTATTCGCAACACACTCTGACATACACACGTGTGCACAAACTTAAAATAATTTCTTTCTTCTGCAATTTTGATGAGGCTTGTATTATTCTCTCTCTCTCTCTCTCTCTCTCTCTCTCTCTCTCTTTTTACTTAAACACATAAACACACACAGAACAGGGTGTATTTACACAGCTGCTCTAATGAGTGACTGATGCCCTCTCTTTATAACTGGCAATAGTCTGTTGGTTCTTTGTGTGTGTGGGGGGGGGGGGGTCTTTTTAGGATTAAATTGTTCTGGTTCTGAATGATAATCCAGGATGTCTGTATTACAAGGCTTAGTCCGCCTCACATCACCTTCTCCTACAGTCCAAGTACATGCACATTCGACTAACTGGCTTTTGCAGCTTGACTGGGGTCTCTTCCAGGTTGGACTTGCCCAAATCACCACACCAGGGAGGCATTTTAATCAGATGCCTGAGTGACCTCAACTGGCTCCTCTCAACATGGAGGAGCAGCAGTTCTCAAATTCAAATTTATTTGTCTCATACACAGTACAATATGTAGTGAAATGCTTGTTACGACTGTCCTATATTTGAAGAAGAATAAAAATTATCAATATTGAAGAAGAAGAAAAAAGAAAAATAACTAACTATTTAAAGGACAGCAATAGTTAAAAGTCAAATATAAATATAAAAATATAAAATATAAATGTAGTGATGATAAATAATATGGTGTGTAAAGTGTTGGTGCAGTATGCACACAAAAAGTCCAATGAGTGTGGGGTTGTTGTGTGTGCAAGGTGTACTGGGAGTGCAATTTGTGTGTGCAACAATCAGCTGAGGTAGAATGTAATGTACATCTGATTGTTGCACACACAAATTGCACTACCAGTACACCTTGCACTACTCTGCACTCTCCTACGAACTCTTCCCAGATGATCGAGCTTTTCACCCTATCTCTGAGGGAGAGCCTCACGACCCTGCCAAGGAAGCTCATTTTAGCCTCTTGTATTCGCGATCTTGTTCTCTCTACCCAAAGTATGTGACCATAGGTGAGGGTAGGAATGTAAATCCAATGTTAAATTAAGAGCTTTGCCTGTCAGCTCAGCACCCTTTTCACCACGACGGACCGGTACAAGCTCAGCTTTACACCAGAGGCTGCACCGATCCACCTGCTGATCTCCCGCCATCCTTCTCTCACTTGTGAACAAGTCCCCGAGAGAACTCCTCCACTTGGGGCAAGACCTCATTCCAGACCTGAGATCTTATGGCCACCAAACCAGAACCCCTCGACACCTCTGCTGTGCCTAGAAATTCTCATTCATTCATTCATTTTCTGAACTGCTTATTCCTAATAAGGGTTGCGGGGAGGCTGGTGCCCATCTCAGCCGACTCTGGGCGAGGGCGGGGTACAACCCTGGACAGCTCGCCAGGCCATCACAGGGCCATCAGTCATACAACCATTCACACTCGCACTCCCACCTAGAGGTGATTTGGAACAGCCAATTAGCCTACTGTGCATGACTGTTTTTGGACTGTGGGAGGAAACCGGAGTACTCGGAGGAAACCCACGCAAGCACAGGGAGAACATGCAAACTCCACACAGAAATGCCCCAAGCCCGGGAATAGAACCCAGGACCTTCTTGCTGTGAGGTGGACGTGCTACCCACTGCGCCACCATGCCGCCCTCCTAGAAATTCTATCCATAAAAATTATGAACAGAACCAGTGTTCTGTTCAGTCAGTTCATGAATTCATCCTGTTATTACCAATGCGGACCAAGCTCTGGCTCTGGCAGTACAGAGACCGAATGGCCTGTAGCAATGGGTCCAGTACACCATATTTCTGGATCATACCCCGCAAGATAGGGTATAGAAGACTTTTGTGCCTTCTCAAAAGTCCACAAAACACATGGGGATTGGGCAAACTGCCATTCCCCCTCTAGTATCCTGTAGAGTGTGTAGAGCTGGTCGAGAGTGCTGTGGCCAGGACGAAAACCACATTGTTCCTCCTGAATCTTAGGTTGGACTATCAGTCGGATCCTCCTCTCCGGTACTCCTAGATAGACTTTCCCGGGTAGGCTGAGGGATGTGAGTTGGAACATACCCTCTGGTACCCCTTGTGTATAGAGAAGTTTCAGGCTGAAGGCTGAGATGAGGATGAGGTAAATAAGCAGTTTCTTATGTGACTTTGTAATTTTTTTTTCATGCACTGTTACTTGCCATCTTCTGACCAAGGAGTCTTCATCCCTGTCTATGAGGGCTTCGGTAATGTCACAACCCCACATCTGATTTGCTGGCAAATTGCCTTTCTCACAGTGGGTGGCATTCTTGGGAGCAATCAGGAAGTGTATTTAGGCTCTCTAGCTGACTTGTGGAGCATTGTGACTTGCAGATGCTACTGGCTAACTTTCTGGTAGGATATGGCCATGTCCATCCACACTTTATTGCGTGCGTGTTGACCAATCAGATTGCGCATACTGTCCTTGTCATATAATAGTCATCGTAAATAGTAAAATATAAATCGTAAAAAAATGTCATCTAAGTGTATATCTGGATCTTTTGCAGTGGAAAGTTCGAACTGTGTATCACAGTGTGTGAATGTTTGTTCGATGGTTTACTTGAGTCTTCTCTGGTGGAGAATTTTAGAACTATGCTTGTTTTAGAATAACATTCAGGAAGCTAGTTGAAGTTTTAAAAAAAAAATTACACTTTGTACTGTGTGAGGCCTTTAGAGTTAAATTACTGCTCATGTGAACATCCTGGAGGACCACAGGAGGTTTGCGTGTGTGCTGAGTTACTGTAGTTGGGAACCGGGCTTCGTGATGGTGATCTTTTCACCTTTAATGTTGGGCAGTTGGTGCTCTGTGATCTTAAGTCTTCTCAAACAGAACATGTGTGTATGGGAGAAATTGTTATAGACTCAATGTTTGTGTGAGTGTTATTTTCTTGTTGCTTTAACTTTACAGCTTTGAGGCTGTTGGTCTGTCTCTTCTCGCTATGTTTTGTGCTTATTGATTCCTGATATAATGGCTGGCTCGGTGCATGATGAGACATGTGAGGACTGTATTACTCACATTACCTGAGTTACAGGTCAATTTGTCCTTTAGCAACTGCACACAATCAAGAAACTCAAATTCATTTGAAAATATTTGGCTTAATAAGGTGTTTGGGTCTTACTTTATTGATGAACACAAATTGTAATTAATTTTTTTTGTCCTTCAACATCTGCTGCTTTTTAGACATGGGCTGTGTCATGGTACACAAGGGACCCCTTTAAGCAGGCGCTTGCATACTTTATGACTGTCTCTTGTTTATTGTTTTATAGAGGAAGAGTAGTCCCAGCTACACTAGTGAAATCTTTTCTCAATTCCAATAAATAGTGTTATCAGAGGAAAATATTGCTCAAATTTTGACCAAGAACAGAATTCAATTCTCTCCATGTAATAAAAATAGTAGCTTTTACCTGATAAAATTATGAATTGCACTCCTAATTACTAACTTTTACTTTTGGAGGGGTATTTTCATAAAATATAGAAAGATGTTCTGCTGATTGTAAGCTCTATTTATAATCTAAGTGGCTTTGTCAGGATCCTTTGTCCATCAAAAATGTCTTCTCCGGAAAGTAGGCATTACATGTGTAGGACAAAAATGCTTTTTTGAGAGATTAATTGCTTTTTCTAAAGCAGCATAGTACTGTGCATAGCTTGCTGAAAAATATAATTGGGATTGGATGTGAAATACTTTCTTTACAGTGTTCCACATCAGCTTGATGAGCATGTTCGTCAAAAAGTGTCTTTTCTGGAAAATCACAATGTTTGTCACTGATGCTGTTGTTACTGCAGTTAATAATATATACAACTAATGTTGCATGAAACCTGTTCAGATAATGTGATTTAGTGAGCTTTTATTCTTAATGCTGTGAATTCTTTACAATTCTGATACACTATTGTACTTATTCTGGAGACCCTGTACATGTTATACTTTCACCCAGTGTAATTTAGACACCATTGGAACTTTAGGCAGATGCTCTGAGCCTGAGGGTTAAGGGCCTTGCTTAAGGGCCCAACATTGACAGCTTGTTGGTATTGGGGCTTGAACCTTTGACCTTCTGATCAGTAACCCAAACCCTTAAACACTGAAGTAAGCCATGATATATTACAAAGTCATGTCCTTTGTTCTATTATGCTATGCAACGCAAAACATTGGATTTCTTTGGGCCTGGGAGATTGTGACTGCAGGCTGGCAGTGGAGTAAGTAGGGGGTCGATCATATTCATGTACAGTACAAGGCAACCGCACTTAGTGTGATTACAGCTTTGTTTAACAGTAATTTATAAAACCTGGCTCATGCCCAGAAAAGTAGACTATATTCTGAGTAAGATAATATAAGGCAGTATAAATTGGTAAACTTAGATTATTCTCATATTTACTGTCAGAATCCTTTGTTTCTAGCAGCTGTGTGAGGCAATGAAACCGATGTAACCGAGTTTTCGGCGAGCGTGAGGAGCAGACTGTATTTCAGCTGATTGTAGTTTATGGCTGGTTTCTCCGTTAGGCAGCTGGTCTTTCTCTGCCCTCTTATTGTTTGATCCAGGATGAAGTGTGCCAAGACTAAATCTCATTTTTATGTATTTTATTGCTTTTTGCATGAATGGTGGCAAGGGGCCTAAAATCTGTTGCTGGAATGGAAAGAAAGGCAGAGGCAAAGGAAGACAGGAAGCAGCTGGAGCGCTGATTGAGTTCTTTTAGCTTTGATTGACACTTTAATGATGGAGCAGTGGTGGTGGCTGCCGTATATGTGGTGAAAGTTTACGGTTTGTGGTGGAGGGCATGGTGTCTATGGGGATGGGATTTGTTGTGCACTCTCTTTGACATCGAAATCCTGGGGTATTACTGAGAAACAGCATAAGTGCAAAGCATGCAGTCAGAACAAGAGCTGGGTTTAGAAAGCCAGTGTGATATTCTCTGTGATGTCTCAGCTTCTGTTCACATGAGCTGTTTTGATAACCAAAGAAAATAGCTTGTGTACTAATTGCATTCATGGAGTGGCTTAAAGTGAGACCCAACAGTAAGCTGATGTTTGCATTTAAAGTACCAGCGCTAATTAGGTTGATCAAATATCATCAAATACCACTGAGGAGTCAGCTGTCCTAGGTGGAGATAGCTCAGTGTGTTTCAGGCTGTTTGGTGGTGTTTGGGTTGAGGGGTTATGCCAGAATTTCCAACCTTATCCCGTTCTAATCCTGAAATTCTCTGAACTCAAGATTGATTGATTTTTCCTCACGTTCTGTTCTAACCACATTCTGCTTGGCATGGAAAACAAGTAGCTATGCCCAGAGTAAGGACATGCTTCATAGGTTTGGTTTATATAGATATATATATATATAAATATATATATATATAGATATATATATATATATATATATATATATATATATATATATATATATATATATTATGGGGGGGGATAACAGTACTACAATTTTATCCCGACAAGCCTGTTTCGTGGTTGCCCCTCATCAGGGGATTCTTTTACCACAGTATATATACAGTCATTAATGTTTGAATGGTGTGTGTATATATATATATATACATACACACACACACACACACACACACACAGAGTCATGGAAAAAATTAGGACACCGTATCAAAGTGTGTGTATTTTTGTAACAATTTTGGATCTATGAATATTGAATCTCAATTTTAACAATACTGAGAGATGCGAGTGATGTAGCTAAACAATTGAAAGTGAGTAAAAGACTTTTCAAGTTCTTTCAGAAATACGTATATTACCTGATGAAAAAGTTAGGACACCCTACCCCCTAATAGCTAGTGTTGTCCCCTGCAGTGAGATGCTTCATGTAGCCATCTACCCGTCTCTGACATCTGTCTGAAAAGAGTTTGCCCCACTCCTCAATGCAGAATCATTTCAACTGTGACATGTTTGAGGAATTTCTTGCATGTACAGCCCGTTTCAAGTCACCCCACAGCATCTCAATGGGATCTGGGCTCTGACTCGCCAATTCCAGGACTCTCCATTTCTTAGTATTTAGCCAGTCCTTGGTGGATTTACTGGTAGGTTTTGGGTCTTTGTCATGTTGCAGGGTTCCGTTTCTTACAGATGGTCTCACATGTTGCTCAAGCACCCTCTGAGACACAATGGAATTCATGGTGGATCCTATGACTGTGAGCTGTGCAGGTCCTGCTGCAGCAAAGCAGCCCCAAACCATGAGATTCCCACCTCCATGCTTCACAGTTGGTATGAGGTTCTTTTCCTGATATGCTGTATTTGGTTTACGCCAAACACGTCCTCTGTTCTGGTGTCCAGATAACTCAGTTTTGGACTCATCTATCCATAGAACAAGTGCAAGTTAAACTTGTGCACTCTCTTTCTGATTGTAGTGGCATTCACTTTCACATCAATAGTAGTCAGAGCCTGCTGTAGATCCCGTGATGAAAGTCGTTTTGAAAGCCCTCCACTTGTTGACTATTTTCCGAACAGTGGAATGTCTGAATACAAAATCTTTTGAGATATTTTTCAATCCTTTTCCAGACTGATAAGCTGCAACAATTTTCTTTCTGAAGGCCTCAGATGGTTCTTTTGCTCTCAACATGGTGCTTACTCTCACTTAAACAGTCAGGAACACACCAAACTAAACGTCAGGTGTTTAAATAGGGCGAACCTCATTCAAAATGCTGAGTAATGATCTTGTAATCATGAGCACCTGATGTGATACACCTGCGTGTGAGTTGAGCTGTTTTAAGTGCTGATGAATGTGGGGGTGTCATAACTTTTTCCTCATTTATAGGAAATATAATGCATTTTTAGGATTACATTTCACAGAAGATCTTAAACTCTTTTCTTCAGTTTTAATTGCT
The DNA here is from genome assembly GCA_028564935.1 of Neosilurus hyrtlii. Classification (NCBI taxonomy): domain Eukaryota; kingdom Metazoa; phylum Chordata; class Actinopteri; order Siluriformes; family Plotosidae; genus Neosilurus; species Neosilurus hyrtlii. Next base: position 10,223 of record JAOUQZ010020524.1, read on the forward strand.
TATTATTATTTATTTATATTTATTTAGTTATATTATTTAAACTTCTTAGTATTGTTAAAAATGAGATTAAATATCTATATATCCAAAATTTTTGCGAAAATACACAAACTTTCATAGGGTGTACTAATTTTTCCACATGACTGTGTATGTATGTGCATACAGACTGTATAACGTGTGTGTGTGTGTGTGTGTGTGTGTATGTATATATATTTTTATATATATATATATATATATATATATATATATATATATATATATAAGGATAAATACAAGAATACTAATACAAATACTGAAGTAGCTGTATTGCAGAGGTAGTGGTGTGTACATATACAGTGTGTATAATGAGCATGCAGATTGTCCTGTATTTCAGCAGTTCAGTAGCCTGATGGCTTGTGGGTAGAAACTGTCCCTGAATCTGCTGGTGCCAGTCCAGATGTTTCTGTACCGTCTGCCCGATGGCAGGATCATGAAGAGTGAGTGGCTGGGATCAGAGAGCATCCGCTGGGCCTCCCTCCTACATTGCTGAGTGTTAAGGTCCTGGATGGCTGGCAGTTCAGTCCTGGTGATGCGTTGTGCTGTTTTTTTGGCTGAGCAGTGCATTATAGTCGATTGCCATGGAATTAGGTGCATTTATTAGAGAATGGACATTACCTGAGACCCCTACTGGAAATTTCAATTAGAACAACCTATTCTGTGTTACATCATGTTTTTTTCTGCACCCAATTACAGGGAATTGCAGCATAAATTTAGACTCGAACTCTTGGTTATCACATTTACCTTCCCATAATCATATACTACCAAGCTGGGAAACTCCATCTGTCAGTGTTTTTATTTCTCCAATTTTCTGTCTTTTATAAGTTGGCAGTCATTTTCTGACGGGAAATGTCAACTGACGATTAAACTTCCACTTTATAAAGCGCCTGAGATTCATCTCTCTCTCTCTCTCTCTCTTGATGTGAAGAAAGAAACCTGATTTTAAGTGACTTGCACGAGGGAGCATAGGACGCCAACAATGAACAAACTAAATGTCACCTCGATAAGGAGATGAAACATCCTCCCTTCCTGTCCTTTAAGCAAAAACGTTGAAGTGCTTCGGAGTGCTGATGGCAGGAGCTCTAATATTCCACCTACACCTCTCTGTCTCTTTCCCCCTCCACCTCCTCCTCCTCGGCTTCACTCCACTGCTTATATGCAGATGAACGCTCGACTCTTTTGCTGGCGAGCCACAATGAGGATTCTAAAAATGGATCAACGGCTAAAGGAGCTCTCCAACCTCTGGACATAAATGAGAGGGTGTTTTTTTTTTTTTTCTTTTTTATGTCCCTGTCTCCATAACGACCTTTGCTTTTGTATGACGCTCAGTGAAAAGAGTTCTCTCCTGTCACAAAGCAGAGCGCCAACCTGAAAATTCAAATAGGGTGCAGTGAGACCTGCGTTCCTACCTTTGAATTGGTTTCTGAAAACACCCAAACACTGAGCTCTTCTTCTCTGGAAACACGACTGCTGGTGAATGAATATTTTTTTTTAAATCTAATCGAAATAATCATAATATAATGGGATTAATTGTTTGAATTATTTATTTGTTTGTTCGTTTGCTTGTATGTTTATTTGTTTGTTTATTCATTAGTGGTGGTGTTATCACTATTATTATTATTATTGTTGTTGTTGTTGTTGTTGTTGTTGTTGTTTGTTAGTTCTTTTCCTTCCCAAAACATTAGGAGCTGTGGTCCGTGCAGCATCCTGGTTTGTTCGTACATTTGTCGCTCTGTATTTTTATTTCATGATCACTTAAGTGATTTTGGAGAGCAGGATGAGATGCAGGAGAGGACCATGTGATTGAATTAAGCACCAAAACCAAAAGGACAGTGATGACATCAGTCAGTGTGGCACGTCTGTCTTGGACCAGACACCTGAAATAAGTATTAATCCACTTCCTGTTTGTGCAATTTGACTTCCTGTCCATGGCAATCTTCAAGGTTTATACAGTAACTGTAAAGGATGAAACCTGAAATTAGCTTCAACAGTGACTGGCTTTACATGGACACTAATAATTAAATTATTATTATTATTATGTAAATACCATATTCTGATTTTATAATTAAGTAAACATATTAATAGATTTAATAAGAAATGAACAATACATCAATCTTTCCTACACCACAACTATTTATTTATTTATTTATATTTTTGGAATAAAAGACAAGCGTGGTGAAAAAAAATACTCAAATATGTCACATAAAAATCATGCTCATGTTCATGCTGCAGAGAGCAGAGCCAGTTTCTGCATGCAGCCGTTTTGCCAGTCACATCTTTTCCTCTCGTCTTCTACTTGTGGAAGGCTTTTAAGGTTCCTGAGTTCACAGAAATAAACATAGTGATAATTATATTCTAAAGATCTCAATGAAATAATCACATTATATACACAAACTAGAAGAAGACAGTTCGTTGTCTCTTCACCAAAACAATAAGATTCATTTCTTTTGGTTTACCTGCTTTTCCCTTTTCTTCTTTTGTTCTCCCCTTTTTGCCTTTCCCTTTTCCTTCCTCTCGTCCTTCCTCCCTCTGAGTGAGTTGTAGTAGTCTAGGCTTGTGATGACAAGGGACTGACCAAGTATCTGAGGGGCCTTAGTGGAAGAAATGGACGAATCTTTTGGATGTTAAAGAGGAGAAATCGACATGATCAAGAGAGATTAGTGATATGAGAAGTAAAGGACAGGCAGTTGTCCATGGTTACTCCAAGGCTCCATTCAGTGACTGAAGGATAGAGCACAGAGTTGTCCAAAGAGATTGCAAGATCTTGATATGGGAGTCAGTCAGCTGGGATGAACAACAAATTAGTCTTGCTGGGATTAAGCTTTAGCTGGTGGGGTGCCATCCATGGGGAGATACTTGCCAGACATGCAGAGATCCGGGCAGAAACATCAGTGTCTGAGGGAGGAAAAGGGAGAACAAATTGAGTGTCATCTGCATTGCAGTGGTATCATCAGCGAGGGACCTAGTATAAATATAAAACTGAAGTGGACCAAGAACTGAGCCCTGGGGAACTCCAGTGGAAAGTCGACATGGAGAAATGTGGATCCCTTCCTGACCCCTAACCTGATATAAATGACCTTCCAGGTAGGAAGCAAACCATTGCCATGCTGTACCACAAATTCCTACACACCTGAGGATGGACAGGCGAGTCATGTTGGTTGGCCATGTCAAATGCTGTTGAAAGGTCGAGGAGGATGTGGACTGATGACATCTTGGCTTTTCTGTGACAGCCAAGAGTGCTGTCTCTGTGAAATGTGCCGCTTTGAAGCCAGTTTAATTAGGGTCAAGGAGGTTATTCTGCAAAATATAGAAAGACATTTGGTTATAAATAGTGCGTTCAAGAATTTTAGAAAGGAAAAAAAGTACTGATACCGGTCTGTAGTTGCTGATGTACATGACCAAATGATACAAAGTTATTGAAGATAGTGGAGGTAAAGGGGAGAAGCTCTTGAGAGATAGTCTGGAGTATTGTGGAAGGGATTGTATCCAGTGAGCAGGTGGTAGGATTGCATGATGAGATGACTTGCTGGATGTCTTCAGTTGTGAGATTGGAAAAAAGTGCAAGGGAAGGGGAAGTGGAATCTATGCTGTGTACTATAGGAGATGGGGTGAGAGTGAATATCTGACAGATTTGGTTAATCTTCCCATCAAAGAAATCGGCAAAATCTTCAGTGGTCAGGGAGGATGGGACAGGTGAGGCAGATGGACTGAATAAGGATGTAACGATGTGAAGTGCATGGGTCCTGTGCAGCAGTGTCAAACTTTTCCATGTAGAAGGCTGTCTTAGCAGAAGTCACATCAGATGAAAATGTGGATAGGAGAACGTGGTCGAAAGCCAGATCTGATTCAAGGTGAGATTTCTTCTTCTTTCTTTCAGCTGCTCTGAGTTGTCTACAATTTCTTCACAGCACCTCCGAGACCCGAGGAGCAGGGCAAGAAGTCTTCTTGGATTTTGTAGATAGCAGGCAGAGGAGATCCATAAATGCAGAGAGTGAAGAGAGGAAAGTGTCAGTAGTAGACTCTAATGGTAGAGAAGTAAAGGAGACAGGGTCAGGAAGCTGAGATAAAGTACAGGAAGCAACAGATGAAGGAGATACAGTGTGGAGGCTTTGCCGAGTGGGGGAAGAAAGCTGAAAGCTGGTGTTAGGTAGAATAGTTAAGGTGATAGTGAAGGAAACCATTTGGTGGTCAGAGATGTGAAGTGGGGTGGCAGTAATGCCTGTGACTGGGGAGGGACGACTAAAAACAAGATCTAGGAGATTCCCTCCTTTGTGTGTGGGAAAGCAGTTGTTGAAAGTTAAAAAAGGAAATAAGAAGAGTGAGAAGGCCAGAGGACTGGAGATGGTCAGAGGGAAGTTTGAAGTCTCCCAAAAGATTGAGAGGGGTGTTAGTGGGGAAAGTGCTGAGGAGTGTTTCAATTTCTTCTTAAAAGACTTACTGCATGAAGCTCAAGGGAGGAGATGCCAAGATGAGACAGATAGAGTGTGAAGCACCAACCTGGAGATAGGAGCAGACCTGTACCACCACCTCTCCCAGTTACTTGTGGAGTATGAAAGAAAGCATAAGCAGAGGAAAGAGCTGCTGGTGTAGCAGAGTTGTGTAGGGGAATACAGGTTTTTATCCAGGATAGCACAAGAAAGTCAAGAGAGAGCTCCCGAGTGGCGCATCAACAAGGTGCACGACTATGAACCCAGAGATCGCAAGTTCGAATCCGGGTTGATGCCACAGCCATCCGTGACCGGGAGTCCATGGGAGCTAATTGGC
>JAOUQZ010020631.1:0-15012 GCA_028564935.1 Neosilurus hyrtlii
ATGTATATGTACACATACATATATACATACATTATATATATGTATGATCTTGAGTCAATTTTCCGTAGAACAGTGCTCGATAAGTCGAAGTAGAGCTAAATATATTGTATGTGGGGAAAAAATAACCGTAATAAATCCCCTGATGAGTGGGCAACCATGAAACAGGCTTGTCGGGATGAAATTGTAGTACTGTTATTTTTTCCCCATGTACTATATATATATATATATATATATATATATATATATAATGTGTGTGTGTGTGTATATATATGTGTGTGTGTGTGACAAATAAATTTGAATTTGAGATATATATATATATATATATATATAAAAGCAACCTAAGATGAGATTTATTTATTTTTGTTTCTGTTTTCATAATTTAACTGTGAGGGCAGTAGTTCAGGTAAACTTCGGGTCATGCTAACATCATCTTTTGAGCCTATTCATTCAGAGTTTAGTACATACTACACAGAAACATGAAGGTGTTGGAAGCATAAGGAAAAACTAGTCGACTGTGCAGGGGTCAAATTGTTGTGTATATAATTTATATAAGTGTTCTTAAGATTAATGCCTCAAATTGTGCAGTGACTTTGACCTATGGGTTTCCAAAATTGAATCAGTTCATGCTCGGGTAATGTCAGACATGCATGCAGAGTTTAAAGAAAATCCTTCAAAGCGTTCTCGAGATATTGCACTCAAGAATGGCACGAACAGGATTTTCTTTGAACGCTGCTATCTTATGACTCGTCATTTAACGTGCGCACACACCTGAATCTGTCTATTCTTGTTTGTTTTTTTTTTTTCATCCCTCATATCCCCCATTTTCATCGATGCATTTTTCTGATTCTTTCTTAGTTTATGTCTCTCAGTCTTATCTCTTAAGCCCTTATCACCAAACACCTCATCAGCACCATCTTGACCTTGGCGATCTCTCCGGCATCTGGCCGTTGTGGTATTGTCATTGAGTGTGTTTGAGTTGCTGTTTCCGCGCGCGTGTATGTGTATGCACATATATATGTATATATGGGCTTCAGCAATTTGCTCACTCCCCTGTCACCCCACATTTTTCCTGCTAGTTTTTGAATCAAACCAGTGACCTTTACCTTCTAAATTTTAAGGTAAGACTGTGCTTAAGGAGTGACCGCACTGAATAACACTTGATGGTGTCCGGTGTCTCAGTGAGATAAGTGTTGATATGATCTTGTTTGAGATAATGTAGTTTATGTTAAATCTGATTCACACATTTCTGCAGCAGATACACTATCAGTTTAATCCACTATAACTCTGATATGTAAATATGCACAAACACACACGTTACATCAGCAACGTCCACCGAGCCTGAGGTCATTAATTGTTAATATATATTACATAGGAACATTTTAAAAGCATACTGAGTCAAGATTTTTCTGAGATATTTTATCCATTTTAAAACAGGTCTGGTGAAGTCCATGTGCAAAGCATTACCAATGTGCAGGCAGCAGCATCTTACACTCATAGAACATTTTAGTGTATATTACATGGAAACGTGTAGAAACAAATTTTTTTTTAGTGTATGTGGTGTGGGTGTGGGGTGAGCTCTGCATGCAGTTTTACTATGAAATGCATTTAATTAAAATGTAAGAAAACCCTGCTCCGTGTGTTCTTAAAGCCATTTAAAGGTGTCGTGTGGAAACTGGAAAAGAAAACTGGAGAATGCCGTTTCAGAACAGATTTCAGTGGGTGTGTTGAAGAGTTGGCATGCTAGCATTAGCACAAGCATGTTATCATTAGCTGTTAGCATTAAGTTGGATGATTATAGTATATTGTGTTTGATGGCTACAAGATGATAATAGATGGGGTAGAACGGATTTGAAAAAAAAGGAAGTGGTGGCTGTGTAATTAAGACCCTGGCTTACTAAGCTGAAGGTTGTGGGTTCAAGTCCCAGTACCCCCAAGCAGATACTGTTGGGCCCTTAAGCATGGCCCTTAACCCTTAATCGCTCAGTTGTATTAAAATGATAAATGTGAGTCTCTCAGGATAAGGGCATCTGTCAAATGCTGGGACAAGAGTGAATGGATTCTTATGAGAAAAATAAGAGAGGGTGAGTGGGGGGCCATGATGGATACAGATATGTGAAGATTGCCCTGGCCTGTTATATCATAATATATTTGATGATTTTTGGGAGGAAAACGCTTAGTTTTGCGCCATATGTTAACTGATGCAGGGGATGGAAGACATACAAGCATCTATTCAAAAGCCGTATGCAGGCAGTAATGTTTAAATTTTTCCAGTTTGAATGGAGTTCCTTTTACCGAAACTGTGAGTGGATGCCAATCAAAAACAGTGCAATAATAAGAGGAGGTCAGAAGATGAGACTCAGCCTACTCATTCATAAAAAGTTTCATGATATGTCATAATAAATCCAGTGTACGGGCTGCTCATGATTGACAGGGTGATGGCGGACACCTGTTTTAGCTATCGACCTTGTTCATGCCTGTTTTATTTAAACTTTAGACCGAGTATATAAAATCTGAAGTTTATCCACAAGTTGGTTTAAAAATAAGTTTGTTTTTTTTTCCACATTGGCACTTGTGGATAGTTTTACACCAAATTTTGTAGACTTAACCCTGATGTCCTACAGATGCTGCATCACAAGGTTTGTGATGATCGTGCTTTGTGTTGAGGACATCATTGCATCAATAGAGATCACACCCAAAAATTTCAGTGCCTTACTTTTTTTTAGGATAGCAGCATTCTTTATTTAGCGTTTGGTTAGTTGTCTGAAGAATTTGTGTATCAAATGTCATGCAAATCCATCAGTCTGCAGAACTACATTCATGTCTGCAGGCGAACAGGACAAATGTAGCAATCTGTTGTATCTCAGGTTGAGCTATTAGGTTCCTTGTTGACACCTTCTAAAAATTCAAACTGTCATGATACACCATGGTTAAAAGTTTGAATTTGATCAGTCAAGAGGTTTAGGAGTTATGCCATGTGTTTAGTTTTTCTAAAGTTGTTGACAATTTTTTAAAGCATGCACCCCTTTTTATATGCAGCACAGTGGGAATAAAGAATGTTAAAATGTAAAAAAAATTAAAAGTTGATGAATTTAGTGCAACGTTGTTATTCACATTGATTGTGATACAATCAAGGGTGGTATGGTGGTGCAGTGATAAGTGCATTCACTTCACAGTTAGAAGGCCCGGGTTCGATTCCTGGGCTCAGGCATTTGCCATTCGCATCAGTCACTTTTCTATCAAACCTGAAATGGCAACACCCTCTTAATAACAGTAGTTTAAAGCCAAAACGCTTCTGAAATAAACATAGTCAAACTTTCCAAATTTTGGACTGCCTGATTTAGGAATCTTGAAGGATGAGTGAGTTATAAAGCGAAGAGATCTAAATTTAATTCAGAAGTCACTAAATACATCATCTTTGACTGAATCTAAGAATAAATTTTAGGTAAATAGGTTCAATGCTGCAACATTTACTTCCGGTGCAGTAAGACATGGATTCAGTGCCTGGAGGGAGTTTGATGTATTATATAAATATCATCACCATTACTGGGATTCAAAATTACATTAATTCTTTCTTTTTAGGCAAAACCATGAAAGTAGAAGCTGGTATTGCATCATGAATGATATGGATTGCGTCATATTGTCCCTAGAAGTCATGAATGGTGCAACACTAACTCCGTTAACTTCTATCACTTTGCTGAACAGATTGCTCTATGTCAAATCTAGAAACCACACACGGAGCTTCGGGTTCAATATAAGTATGTAGACGTCAAATGTAAAAACTTATCTTGGAAGCAGTAGCCAATCAGCCATTTTTATTGTTCTATTTGAATTCAGCATCCCAAAATCCATAACAAATAGCACATTTTGTTTCTTAGGCAGACAACTTCTAAAAGCATGTATACCAGTGTAACTCCTCTGAAGTGAGCACGCACTCGGAATAGTGGCACCTGGAGAGCAGTTGGAGGTTAGGTACATTGCTCAAATGCATTGAGCCATGAAGGTAGAGGAGGGGGATGATGCTGCTCACACCCCCATCACCATGCATTTCTCCTGCCAGTTCAGGATCAAACCCTCAACCTTGTGGTCCCAAACCGGTTCTCTAACCGTTAGGCCATGGCTGTAATAACAGCTGTTCATCATTTTTATCATCTGTTCGTTTTCTAAGCCACATAATCCTAATTATGGTCGTGGGGAGACTGGCGCCTATCTTGGCAGACTCTGGGCGAAGGCGGGGTACACCTTGAACAGCTCACCAGGCCATTGCAGGGCCAACACTCACACAACCATTCACATGGTTTGTGGGAGGAACCTGGAGGAAACCCACGCAAGCACGGCGACAACATGCAAACACCACACAACAACGGCCGAGCCTGGGAATCGAACCCCGGACCTTCTTGCTATGTGCCGAATATGCCAACCACTGAGCCACCGTGTGGCCTTATTTTTATTATTTTGTTCAGATTCACATGCATGATGAAAAATAAGTCAGTGTTCATGTGTTGTTTATAGGTGGTTAGTATGAAGCTAGCTGGTTAGCTGATGTCCTGTAGTGAAACTGTCCAATTATTTTAATAAAAAAAAAAAAAAAGTTAGCGGCACTTCTGGTTTGTGCACTTCATGTGTAAAACCTGTCTGAGCTTCACCTTAAATATTCAGAAGGAAGGAATCGTGTCATGTCGTCAGTGACTGTTGTGCTTCCTGTATGGCAGCTCTGTGTTGAGTGTTTTGTAAAGGCTTTGAGTCAGCAATGCAGTGTCTCTGCGCGGCCTTTTGTGTTTATCGTGCTGCCATGTAACAGGCACTCATCCTGTCCTTACTGTCCGTTTTCAGAAATTATTTGTGACGCGTATTCCACTCAGGCCAAAGCGAGTGCATGTGCTCAAGTTACAGATAATCATCTATCTGTGGGAGTCTCAGGCAGTAAACTGCAGTTTACAACAGAACTGCAGAATACAAATAAAAGTGTATAAATGGATGTTTGTGTTTATATGTCTGTGGGATTTAAACATTGTTCTTATTTTACACTATTTTTCCACTTCTTCATTTCACTTCCTTGTTTTGTTTTTTTTATTTCCAGTTCTCAGGAGCTCTGATAGTAGTAACTTCCCCCTTGGGTGGCTCTGTGTGTGCGTGCGCATGCAATTTCAGATCTTGTTTTAACATTTCCACCATTTTCCCCCGTTGTTCAGCTTTGTGTTGGAGGGCTGTCCCGTCTTCCTCCGTGTGTGCATTTCTCTTTCAGCCTCTTCCACACATAGTGATTGTGTTAGTGAATCACTTTAATGGCTTTCATTGCTTCCATCTTGACAGATTGCTTGTTAATGTCCTCTTTTAATCCACAGGTAGCATAGATGGCACTGTTAGTTGGGACGCATTCGCGGTCTAGAGAGTGTTGCGGACATATGTATACCTCTTTGAGACATAGAAAGGGACAATGTATATTTAAAAATAGACGAGGGCATTAGATAAAAATTCTACACACAGAATAAACAGGTTATTAAAATGAATTCATCTTGATATACATAGGAGTTCCCACAAAAAACTTGTCAAGTAAGGGAAATTATATGGGAGCTCCACTTTTAGGTAATGCACAAATCTCCATTACTTGAATTATTCCTAACTGATTTTCTCTGTAGCCTGACACAAAAAAAAAAAAAAAAACTTTTTTGGGGGCCAACAAAGCAACAGTGTTATACTATTTAAACTGGTGCTGTGCCATATGGTATCGCAGTGTTGTGTATGTGTATATATTTGCTTATTTAAAAGATACGGTTTTCTCATTTATTATGTACTCAGGTACTCCTCTACAGCTACTAGACTGTAAGACCAAAGTGGAGAATATTACGCCGCAATCTCATTCGGGCGATAACGTCCACGATTCAATAAATTTTTAGGTTGGGATTAAGCTTGAGGGTCCGCGACCGATATCGTCGGCCATATTAGTGAGGAATCCATCCGTTGTGTACAATTGTCTCGTTTTTTGACACCTTTATCTAAATGTTGAACGATTACACACGATAATCTACTAATTGGTGACTGTCGCCAGCTATCCGTGATTCTATTGCTGGCAGTCTGAGATCGTTGTGGCTGATCTCAGATGGTTGTAGATAGTTGGGAACTTCGTTGCAGACAGTCTCAGTAATAGTTGCCGACCATTAGAGATTTTTATTTGAGCATCGTGGTCATAGGTATCGTCATCTTTGTCAGCGACTTTGATAATCTTCAACTGTCTGTGACTGTCTGCAGGCCATAATTGGGGATAGTTAGCAATATTGTGGCCAACTACAAAGAAGTCGGTCAAAAATGGTTGTCAACCACTGCTAATCATCGTAGATCATCACTGACATTCACCAGCTCAAAAAATAACGGACAGTCGCCAAAGACAAGATTACAGTACTAGGCATGAGCACGTAGAGGTGGAGGAAAACGCACACTAGTGGACATGCTCAGTCTAGCACAGCCGATGATTTGGAAGTTTGTTTGAATTTTATTAATTGGGTTAATTTTTGTTAGGAATCTTTGAGTCAGTGCTCGAGCTTATATGAAATTCACATGTGTAGAAGTATTTTCAGTGTGTAAAGAGGTTCATGTTAGAATTCAGTATTTCTTCAGTTATCGATCTGCACTGATGAAAACTAAAATGGAATAAAGAGAGAGCTTACAGAGATCATTGCAGTATACAGTACTCAATATAACCCCTAGACATTCTGGTTACATATTCACATGTAACTCTTATTAGATGCTTTTCTCTATGTCCTTTACTGAAGAATTCATCACTGACTGCTTGGACTGATGTTTTACAGGTGGACGGATCAACAATAGTTATGTGTGGATGTACAACTCTCAGCTGAACCTGTGGATCAGGGTGGCATCGCTAAACAAGGGCCGGTGGAGACACAAGATGTCTGTTCTGCTTGGAAAGGTAGGAGAGGAACAAATTCAAATACAGGCTTAAAACACTACTGTTCACAATCACGTTCTAGCAGCATTTTTATTTTTATTCAGTTTGTGGTCCAAGAACCTGGGTTTGAGTCTCCAGGCTTGGCAAGGGCATTTCTGAATGAAGTTTGCCTGTCGTCGTCCCCACCTCCCCCCTGTATTATTATTATTATTATTATTATTATTATTGTTATTATAAATATTAATAAATGAATACATAATTTAAATAAAAATAATTGTTGTGTTGGTTTGGACCTTTGTACACCACTTCATGCATCAGTGATCCAAGATATATATTGTGTGTGTGTGTGTCTGACTGACTGACTGACTGACTGACTGACTGACTGACTGACAGACAGTAACCCATCCAAAATGCGCGCGCACACACACAAAGTAGTGGGCATTGCATGCCTGGAGAGCAGTTGGAGGTTAGGTACCTTGCTCAAGGGCTCTTCAGCCATGAAGGTGGAGGAAGGGAAAGGTGCTGCTTACTCCACTCGCCGCCACATTTTTCCTGCAGGTTCCAGAATTTTTTTATTTTATTTGTATTTTTACTTTTATAATATACTTTATTAATCCTTCAAGTTACTGTATTGTTAAATGGATTTTATTGAAATAGTGTTGTGTTTGACATTTTAAACACTGAGAGGGAGTTTACAAAATGTTTGTGAAGGAAAAGTTTGGATGTATTGTGTTATTGGTTACTTAGGACCAGTTGTTGCAGTCATCAGACGAAAGTAGCTCATATGTTTGTCATTGTTTTTACAATTCTTTCTCAATTATTTCTGCCTTCTCAGCACACTGCGCAATCGGTATGGCTATGAGTATTGATGCCAGAATGTAGTGCAAGTCTTTTCACTTCAGATATTTTGTTTCCCAGTTCCTAGAAACAGGCTGTTTTTTCCTGCATCCAGCAATGACACCACACCCCACCCAACCCCACCCCCACACTGAAAACTCATCTCTAAGTATATACATTGGAAATTACAATGTGTCTTATGTAAAGTCTGTAAACAGGATGTCTGGCTTTTCCAGCAAGAAGCTTATTTGGCTGTTAGGACCAGCAAGTAAATAAAAATGATATCTGGAATTAACTACATGTCTGTCTTTTGAGTTTATCAGCAGTATAAGTACAGTGCGTTTACTGCTAGCTGTTAATGTGGAAGAACGTTGAGTAGGGAAAGTAAGGAAGCGAAAGAGGAAAGAATCTAAGCATGGGATTGGAACTGAATTCAGTTTCCATCTGAAACATTCTGTCTGTATCAATCATGAGATATATTAAGCAGCATGTAGGATTGGGTGGTACGATGGTTTCACACTGATTGAGCAGAAAACCGTGGTGGTGTTTAAAGTGTGGGTTTCAGGTCCTAACTTGTCTAATTCAAATTCATTCAACAAACGCACTGACCTGAGGTTTACTAATGATGCATAATGTGGGAGTTATCAACCAAATTGCATTTACTTTAAATATAGCGCCACCTGGTGGTGCATATCAGGTTTTTTGTCAAGAGCCTCAGAGTAGTGTATTAAATGAAAGAATAAAGTTAAACTGGAAAAGATATGCAAAGTTCTCCTCCTGGCGAGGGTGTTTCTGTATGAAGTTTGCATGATGTTCTCGCGCTTGTGTGGGTTACCGCCGGGTATTCAAGTTTCCTCCCACAGTTCAAAGGCATCCACATGAGGCTAATTGGCGGTTCCAAATTGCCCCTAGGGGTGTGTGTGTGTGTGTGTGTGTGTGTGTTGGCCCATTGAGTCTGTATCTCTCTTTCTATGTCTGTCTCTCTTGTTGTTTCTCTGTCTCTCTTGTTTCTCTCACTTTCTTAGTCTCTCTCTCTTGTTTCTTTCTTTCTCATACAACACAGGGATTCGTGTTTCTTTAAAATCCTGCCATTGCAGTATTGTTTATCTGGGTTTCTATCTTGCATGTGAGTTAAATATTTTCCGTAACGCTCTGGGCTGCAGGCTGTGTGTGATGGTTGGATTAACAAGCTCAGTAAGAAACCCTAGCGATTCTTGCTGCGTCTTAAGCCACAGACTCGGTTGAACCCTCTCCCCACCCCTCCATCATTGGTGTGTGACAAGGGTTCGGGTTGCAGTGTTACACATGTACTGTACAGTATTTAAGACCTCCTGAGCTTTGAGTTTAGATCTGGTACTCTCTCTTTTTGCCCTCTTACACTCGCATGCTTACACGTGAGAACTGTGGAGCATGCATCAGTATTCAGTGCAGTAACGGATTTAACCGTTTTCTTTTATAATCAGTTCGGTACTGACATGTAAACTGACACAGCTGTATCAAAGAACACTGCAACCGTTTTCTAAATAGTGTGTGTGTGTGTGTGTGTGTGTCTCTTTCTCTGTGGCTCTGTGTGTGTGTGTGTCTGTCTGTGTGTGTGTGTCTGTCTGTCTCTCTGCCTTTTCTGTATACGTGTGTGTCTCTGCGTGTGTGCTTACGTATCTCTCTTTGTCTCTGTGGGTGTATCTCAGTCTGTGTGTATATTTGCCTGTGTGTGGGTGTGTCTCTGTCCTTGTGTCTCTCTTTTTTGTGTGTGTCATTCTGTCTCTGTGTGTGTCTCTTTTTTTGTGCGTGTGTGTGTCTCTTTCTCTGTGCATTTCTGTGTTTCTCTCTGTCTCTTTCTCTCTGCGTGTGTGCCTCTTTCTATGCCTCTCTTTGCATCCCTCTTTCTCTGTGTGTGTGTGTCTCTCTCTCTCTCCTCTCTCTTCATGTGTGTGCCTCTTTCTGTGTCTCTCGTTGTGTGTGTGTGTGTCTCCTTCTGTGTGTGTGTGTAGGTGTCTCTCTCCCTCTCTGTGTCTGTGGGTGGGTGTCTGTCTCTTTCTCCGTGTGTGTGTGTGTATTTCTCTCTCTTTCTGTGTGTGTGTGTCTCTCTTTGTGTGTGTGTGTCTCTCTCTCTTTGTGTGTGTGCGTGTGTGTGTCTCTCTTTGTGTGTGTGTGTCTCTTTCTGTGTGTGTGTGTGTGTGTGTGTGTGTGTGTGTGTCTCTCTCTTTCTGTGTGTGTGTGTGTCTCTCTCTTTCTGTGTGTGTGTGTGTCTCTCTCTCTTTCTGTGTGTGTGTGTGTGTCTCTCTCTTTCTGTGTGTGTGTGTGTGTGTGTGTGTCTCTCTCTTTCTGTGTGTGTGTGTGTGTCTCTCTCTCTTTCTGTGTGTGTGTGTGTGTGTCTCTCTCTTTCTGTGTGTGTGTGTGTGTGTCTCTCTCTCTTTCTGTGTGTGTGTGTGTGTCTCTCTCTCTCTTTCTGTGTGTTTTTACATTAACTATAGACGGGAAGCATTTTGAGGAACCTCCATGTTTATTGTTGCTCCAGTCATGCTTTGTGCCTGTTGAGCTTGGCTCAGAATCTGTTCTAATATAGATATGGACAGTAATCGGTTAAAAAAAATACTGACATGTTTTATTAATACTGGTGGCGTGATCTTGGGGTGCACATCGCTGTAACATTATTTGGTATTAAGCCATGTACACAAACACACCATCGTTAATATTGTCAAAAACAGGAATCTAAACTATTAAGAAGACTCTAAAGAATTACTGGATTTGGTGTCCCTCAGGTTTCAACATTCTGGAACGATGACTGCTCATCTGCTCTCAGGAATGTTTAAACTGACCCTTCTTTTAAATTCATATTATATTGCCACATTGCCCTGGGTCTGTCCTTCTCCACCACAACCTGAGTGCAGTGTAATTTGGACAGGCGTTGTTTTCATCTGGTTATTAATTGATAGCCTCCGTTATTAATAATTTGATTGACAGTGACTTGTGCAGTGCTGGGATGAAACTGCTGTGTATTAGTGGTTCAAGACTTTCAGGTGATGGAGGTGACTGGTTTAAGGATGATCTCTTGTGTGTTCAGTGCTTTGTACTGCAGGTGTTTTTGATACTTTCTAGTTCTCGCTCAGTCTCCGTTTCTGTCTCTGTCCTTTTTTTTTTGTCTGTCTTCTTTCTCTGTGCTTCCTGTTGGACTGGTTTTCTTTCTGATGGCCATGAAGTAGCTGGCTGTTTTTTCCCCTGGCTATCATTACAGGTGTGTGTGTGTGTGTGTGTGCGTGCGGGGGCACTTAACAAACCTGTCATTTTTGTCTCTGCATAACTTTGTCATCCAATTCACACACACCAGTGTCGGGTAGCAGTTGCAACCTGTGCGTGAATTGATGTTTTTTTTTTTTTCTTCCCGTGGCATAATAAATTTTCACATGAACAAAATTATATAAATTATCATGAATCAGGGCGATACAATGATGTAGTGGTTAGCATGTTCACCACACAGCAAGGAGGTCTTGAGTTCAAGTCCCGGGTTTGGCGAGGGAGTTTCTGTGTGGAGTTTGCATGTTCTCCCCATGATTGCTTGGGTTTCCTCTGGGTACTCCGATTTCCTCCCACAGTCCAATGACATGCACATTAGGTCAATTGGCTGTTCCAAATCACCTCCTAATGTTAATGTGTGTGTATTGACCCTGCAATAGACTGGTAAGCTGTTCAGGGTGTACCCTGCATTCGCACCAATTCTGTTGAGAAAGGCTCCAGTCTCCCCGTGACCCTAATAGGTTAAAATGCTTCAGAAAATTAATGAATAAAATAATTTCATAAATTATCAAATTAAATAAACCACATGAAGACATCTCAGTGATATTACTACAACACAACTGGTTAATGAGAACAAACATAATTCCAGGTGACTCATGGCTGCATAAAGAAGGTATGTGACATTTGTTCAATGTCTTTTCACCCCTGGTGGGGTAGCTGATGTGCTGATAAAAGTTTGGCGCTGCGCGTTTGAGGTTGGCACTGTTAAAGTCCCCCACCGCAATAAGTGCAACGTCCCAGTGCTGAATCTGGTGCTGTGTGAGGGCATCATGCAGTTCACATAAAGCAGTGTCCCTGTCTGCCTGTCTGACTGTGACCGATGTAAACTCCCCAGGTCGATAAAAAGGACGACATTTGATGGTCAATAATTCCAGGTTGGGTGTGCAGGAGCGTATGAGAGGAACAATACTCTCGCTATTGCACCACCTACTGTTCACCATTAAACACACGCCGCCTCCTCTTGACTTTCCCGATTCCGTTGTTCTGTCCATGCGGTGAACCAAGAAGAACTCAGCCGGCTGGTCCGGCACCGCTGGGTTCGGCCATGTCTCGGTGAAGTAGAGGAGACTGCAATCTCGAATGTCTCTCTGGAACTTTACTCTGACCCTGAGCTCATCGAGCTTATTCTCCAGAGACTGGACCTTGGTGAGCAGAATGCTGGGGAGAGGTGTGCGGTGTGCAAGAGCTCCGGGTCCCGTCCTTTGTTCTCCCTCAGGATCTCCCTCGGCCAGCTTGGATCTGGGGTATGAGTACATTGTACACCAACAGAAATAAGAGTATCTCTATCGTAACGAATGCACTCCATGATTTTGCCAGTTCCATGAATTAAAAATTAACTTTAAAAACAAAACATAGAAAAAAAGTGGTAGGAGCAGTCGTGGCGGCGCCTGATTTCGACAGTGTAACTCTTTGGTTACTGTATTGGATTTGTTTTGTGTTTTTGATCTCATTGATCCAGCTATTGTTGGACTGAGCTTAAGTTCTACAGGTCTCCTGTAGCCAAAACACAGGACACAAGCAACAACTAAAACTATGGGTCTCATTTTAGAGCAGCCGGCATGTTCAGAGCATTGTGTACCGTCTGACTGATGAAGATGGTCAGCACCAGGTAGTCACTGAGCCACTGAAGGCGTGACCTGATGTAGCCACTATACAGGTTGGGGTTGGGTTAGCACCATTGTGTTTAGCCTCACAGTGGACATGTGGATACCGTGTTTCTCCTGCTCAGCCACAGAAACCCACTGGATGATATTTTGCTCCCAAAGCCGAAGAACCTGAACACTATATCAGTTCCACAGGGACGTTCTAATCCTAAAGTCACACACCAACGCAGGACTCAGCAGCACACGTTTGGTTTCTGTTATCATGTGTTTGTCCTTCATTTCAAATAAGTACA
The DNA here is from genome assembly GCA_028564935.1 of Neosilurus hyrtlii. Lineage (NCBI taxonomy): Eukaryota > Metazoa > Chordata > Actinopteri > Siluriformes > Plotosidae > Neosilurus > Neosilurus hyrtlii. Next base: position 12,930 of record JAOUQZ010020631.1, read on the forward strand.
GTACATGTGTACTATAGCAGCAAATGAGCGCTAATCCACTGAGTCCTGTACTATGGCTATAACAGTGCTAATATTATCCGTGAGAAGGGAAGTTTTAAGGAATATTTCTGGTGTGTGTAAGGGGTCTATTATACTGTTATGTGTAATCTTTTTCCTGGCGTGGCCTATATACAGCATGTGATTTCCCATGTGACTTACTTGTTGGTCAACACAAATAGCCCTTGTACAGAAATGTGAAAAGTCTTCAGTCCTATTGTAATGAATAACATGGCAGTATAACTGCTTCTCAGATCATCACCCACTACTTCAACACTGCTTATATTGTTTCCAAATTATTTTGGGAATTATTTATTTAGTATATATTAAATATTTATAAAAATTGCGTGGATGCTGGAGCCTGTCTCAGCCAACTCGAGGCGAATGGCAGTGGTGGCTCAGTGGTAAAAGCAATGGGTTACTGATCCATAGGTTGGGGGACGTCCCACCACTGTTGGGCCCTTGAGAAAGGCTATTAACCTTTTAATTGCTCTGTTGAATAAAAATGATCATTGTCAGTCACTTTTGGTAAGAGCTTCTTCCAAATGCCATAAATGTAGATGTAAGGCAGGATATAGCCTGAACACCTCAAAAGTTCGTTGGCCAATACACACACAACCATTCACACTTACACCTGTGGAAGCCGACAGTACTCAAAGGAAACCAGCACAGGCAAAGGGAGAACATGCAAACTCCACACAAACACCCTCACCAAGCCCGGGATTTAAACCCGGAACCTTCCTACCCTGAGACGGATGTGCGAATCAGTACACCACCATAACATTTTGATATCAGTATAAAAACATGTTGGTTATTCAGACTGATTTTTTTAATAGGAAATTAACAGCGGAACAAATCTGGAGTAACATCAGTAACAGGGCACTTGGTTACACTGAAATGTAGTGCTAGCTTTGCTTTCATATCTCTTCTCTCATTTTGTCTTTTTAAACAGTTTTTATCCCCCTGACACATAGTATGAGGGGATGTAGTCATCAACATGTCCATCTGTAATCATTTCAGTTGTGGCCCAGAATCCAGAAAGCATTTAAGATTTCTTCATCAATCCTGGCAGTTACTTCAGTCGTCATTTGATATTTCGGGGATGTCATCTTTATATTATGTTCTGGAACATAAACCAGATTGTATCTCTGAACCGATTCATCTGCTCTTTTCTTTTCCTTGTGTCCTTGTGTACATATTTACCATTAATCATTCTTCTGTAATTCATTCTTCATGTAATTTATTATTATTAAAACACTGCTATATGTGAGAGAAATAATGGTTAGGGGTATCAGGAGCCACTAGGGACTCTGTGTTTTGGACCTATTCTCCAAAGAAAGCTTGTGGCCTGCTTTCTCTAACTGTGTGGCGCATGTCATATTTTTGGTCATTCATAAATTATGTGAATATGCATCACATATTCGAGTCAATTATTGACCATTCCATTAATGTGAATTCTTCTGGGTCTTCCAACAGCAGGAAAATGTTGGGGCTGAGATATATAACCTTGTAAAGTTTGTTCAGTCTTGGAACAGTTTACTTGGTGTGAGTGATTGGAAGCTTCTTTTTCCTAAATAAAAACCCGAACAGCGAATCTGGATCTCTTGCATCATAAACTGGACACTTTTCACCATGACCTATAGAACAACTTTTCTAAGAGATCCCGTGAGAAGTTATTACAATAATCATATCTGGAGGAGTATTCTAGTGTATTCTTATTAAAAAGAGATCTTCCCTTTTCTCCTCCTGCACTGTGGGATCTCCAGTATTTTACATCTCCATATTCCTTCCAAACACGAACGGAACAAAACGTTCAGCCTGACCGGTTAATCCTGTTTCTCACCCCTGTGGCCAGTCGACATTAAAATGTGATTAAATGAAGTGATACATGCCATGTTCAGGCCAAGGAATTGTTGAAAAAAAAAATGCCATAATGAATGTTGTAGTTCTGTTACTGCACACGGTATTGTCTTATCTCTGTGTGTGTGTGTGTGTGTGTGTGTGTGTGTGTGTGTGTGTGTGTGTGTGTGTGTGTGTGTGTGTGTGT
>JAOUQZ010020766.1:0-13243 GCA_028564935.1 Neosilurus hyrtlii
TATATCACGTCATATACTATGTATTACATCATGTACTTATATTATGCTATATCATATTCCTATACTATATACTATATACTATATCATATACTTATACTATACATACTATATACTACATCATATTCTTTTGCTATATACTGCAGCATATATACATACTATACACTAAATCATATTCTTATACTATATACTACATCATATTTTTATGCTATATCACATAATATACTATGTATTACATCATGTACTTATATTATACTATATCATATTCCTATACTATATACTTCATCATATTTTTATACTATATTCTACATCATATACTTTATACTGTACAATACATGAGTCTATATTGTTTGCTACCTTATTCATTCATCTATTTATCCAACTTAATTGTATTATGTAAATGTGAACAAAGTTAAGATATGCCTGCAACACACTCAACAAACAATTGAGACAAAGTAAAAAAGAAAGATTGCAAAGTTTACAAAATAATTAGGTAACAATCCTATAGCCAGCAGGCAAGGTAACATAATTGGGTATAAAAGTAGCAGCCACCAAAGGCTCAGTCTATACAAGCAAACATAGGTTGTGGCTCACCCTTACTGTCGAAATTTATGACAGAATTGTTACTCAGTTCAAAAAGAACATATTTCAATCTAAGACTGTAGAGGATTTACAGCTGTCAAAATCTATACAAGTAGATAATATAGTGAAAAGTATGACTAGCTGAAAAAATTGTTGTGCTACTGTAACAAATATAGCCACATGGGCTTGGGAGTACTTCAGAAAAAAAATCATTCATAATTTAATTGAGATCAGTATTGCATCTAGAAATGCAGCCTGAAACTAGAAGGCACCCATACATCAATTACATACAGAAACACCAGGGTGTTCTCTGAACCTAAGCTCATTTCACATAGGCTGAAAGTGCCCTGTCAGATGATTCCACATTTCGCCTCATTTTATACCACCATTCAGATTGTTAAACATGAAGGGTCAAAAATAAAGCATTCCTGATGGTATGGGGATGCATCAACTCTCATGGCATGGGTGAGTTGTATGTGTATGAAAGTACTGTTAATGTGGAAGTATTTGGATTCTAGAGAGACATATGTTGCCATCAAGGCAACGACTCTTCTCAGAAAGTAGTTATTAATTATTGAAGGCCTTATATAAACTACACTGTGGCTTCATCATTTGCTGGACTAGCCAGCTGTCAGTTCAAATCTGTTCCCTTTGGAAAATATAGGGTGCATCATAAAGGAAGACGAGACCATGGGCTGTTGAACACCTGATGTCTTGTAGCGAGCAAGAATGAGCAAAAATTCCAAGTGCAAAACTGCATCTATTAGCATCCTCACTTCCCAAACAACTTCAGAGTGTAATTAAAAAGCAAGGTGAGGTAACATGGTGGTAAAAATGTGTGTGTACAGTGTGTTGCAGGCCTCACACACAAACTGCGTAATGAAGCCATGGTACCATAAAGTGCTCACACACTTTCCTTTCAGTAGGAGGGAATATCAAAGCCCAGATATCACAGCATCATGCGTTACACTGCTACAACTCATCTATATCAGTTTACTTATTACTTCACTTCTCCATCACACACAGTATTACCTACAGCTCTTCTTTTTAACATGTAAGTCTTAATTAATTTTAGAGTTTTATTAATTTACAGAATAAATGCTTATTTTTACGAGTTATGTTTTATCTGACAACTTTATATGGGCTCACAGGGGTGCCATTATTAATTACAGCCAGTTGGCCTAATGTGCATGTTTTTGGTCTGTGGGAGGACACTGGAGTACCCAAAGAAAACCTGTTCAAGCAAACTCTACACAGAAACGCCCAAACATGGGAGTCGAACCCAGGACCTTCTTGCTCTGAGGTGGATGTGCTATCAACGACGCCACCGTGCCCCCCTGTCTCTACTCAGACACTTAAAATGAAGCCATCTCCTCTTCCGCGCCTTACTGCGCTCCTGTCAGTGCATGCTTATCAGTACATCATTGATAGTACAATGTAGGGTGTGTTTGTATGTTTGCCCCATGCTTGTGTGGGTTTCCTTTAGGTACTCTGGTTTCCTCCTACAGTTCAAAGACATGCACATTAGGCTAACTGGCTGTTCCGAATTGCCCCTTGGTGTGAGTGTGAATGATTGTGTGTATGTTGACCCTGCGATTGTGTGGCACCTTTACTCAGTGTCAGCTCCATGCTCCCCTCCACCCTAATAGAATTAAGCGGTTTCCTCCAACAATCTGAAAACACACATCAGAATAATGGGCTGTTCCAAATTGCTCCTAGATATTGATGTGAGTGTGAATTTCTGTGTGTATGTTGGCCCTGCATTGGTCTGGTGAGTTTGCCCAGTGTCGGCTGAGATAAGCTTCAGCATCCCCAACCGTAATAGTAGGATTAAGCAGCTCGGTAAAATGCTCCACCATCCTTTACAAAACCTAAACACATCCTCCTCCTTCTCATCTTAATCCTCACCCTCTTCCTTGTCTTACTGCTCTTCTTCTTCATTTCCTCCTTAATATCCTCATCCTCATCCCCTTCATTCTCCTGCTCAACCTTCTGCCCATCCTCCTCTTTTGCTCTGATTTCATCCACCTCTTTCTCCTCCTCATTCTCCTCCTCGTCTATCTGATGATCTGTGCATGTTTTCCTGCGAGTTCAGACTGGTTGGATAAATACCTCAGATTGGGTAACTGTTCATGAACCATCCATACTGTTACGCTATACACAACACCGCACGGGTTCAACCATCTGACGATTTGAATTAGTGAAAAGCAGCAACAGAGATGAAGAATGAATTAAAGGACAAAACGACTGCTTTGTAAGCAATCATCATTTTTCAGAAACTAACCCCTGACTCTTAAATAAATCTTATGACTGTTAGCAGATTTAGTGTTGTGGGTCGAAATGCTGCCATCATACACATCTGCAGCACCATAACTATTTTATGTGGTGTCCTACTCTATCCTTAAGACCACCACCATGTTATATGCCAAACTGTTTAATTCTACAGAGTGTTTTATATATATATATGTGTGTGTTTATATATAATAGCATTATAAAAAAGTAATAATTCATATTGAGCTGTAGGAACTGCAGCATAAAGTTTTGGCAGAAATAAAGAAATAAATTTATACACTGAGCAGCCATGAATTTACTGATGATACCTAAGAAAGGGTACATATTTTGTGGCAGGTATCGGCTCCTTTGTGATCACGTCAGTCTGATGTGGATGTGTTTGTGTCTCTCCTGCCGCAGAGGAGGTCCAGGTGACTCGAGGGCTCATGGTGTTCGGGATCATTCTGTGTAGCATCGCCATCCTGGTGGCCGCAGTGGGTATGAAGTGCACCAAGTGTCTGGAGGACAACGTGGAGCTGAAAAACAAAGTGGCTCTGGTTGGAGGCATAATGTTCATCATCGCAGGTGTGGAGATACGATGCACACATGTACTACATGTAATAATTATGTAATAAATAAATAAATAAATAAATAACCAGAAAATTTCAGGAACATGGTGTAGAACCTCCATAAAACAAGTTCCTGTTGTTAAATATAAAATTATGTAAAATGCATTAGATCATTAGAATTATTAATATTGATTTTGACCCTGCTGGTAACTCACATGTTGTCATGGTAACCTGATTACAATCGATCACACCATATTTTTTTTAATAACTAAACATCTCAGAAAGAGTAGCTGCATTGCCGTCAGCGTGTTTCTGCCCTGCGATGGCATGGCGAGCTGTCCAGGGTGAACTCTGACCTCGCCTAGAGTCGGCTGAGATGGGCGCCGGCTACTTAGGATTAAGCGCTTCAGAAAATGACATGAAACACCTCATGAAGTTTTACTTGAATAATACCACCTCCTACTTGTAGGAATATTTTTTTCGATTTATCACTGATGTCTTGAATCGATGAAGGAAAAACTGAACTCACTCATTATCTGAGTCCCCATTTCATATCCGTAACATCAGAGAAGAAAAATTGCATTGATGTGATAACCTGCTCATTCAGTACATTCAGATCATCAGCTGACTTCATATTATTGACACATTAATGTTGCTGAGCCTCGACCGGACCAACCAGAGCAGCAATGCCATGGGGATTATGCACTATTTATTTGGCTTCACAGTGTATCTGATATACGTCATATAAAAATTATGGATATTAGGAAAGTTATTTTGTCTTTTTTGTCAAATATTATGGCTGTAAATAAATACATTAATTAATTAACTCTTCTGATTATCGTAGAACATGATATTAAGGCTTTATATGAATTGTATTATACTGTTTCAAACTTCACCTGTTTGGTTGTTGGGTTCTTCAGGTGTCTGTGCATTCATCGCTACTATCTGGTACGGAGAAAACATTCGACAGCATTTCTTCAACCCCTTCACCCCAACTAATTCAAGGTCAGCAGACTTTTACAATCCATTAATTAATTAATTTATTTATTTTCATTAAAGATACAACCAATTTACAGTAACTGTTCTTGCTGGTGGCGGTGCAGTAACTCAGTGATTCTCTCCCGGTGAGAAGTTTCAGGGTTCTAGTCCAGCAGAAAACCTATTCATGAGGAGATTGCATGTATTTCCTGTGGTTGAGTGGGTTTCCTCAGGGGGCACTGGTTTCCTCCTACAGTCCAAACACATGCACATTAGGTCATCTGGCTCAATTAAAGTAAACATCAGTGTGAAAGTAAATAGTTGTTTGTGTTTGTGTTAGTTCTGTGATAGACTGGAGACCGGTCCAGGGTGTAACCCCGCCTCTCACCTGAATTCAGCTGGGATTGGTTGGAGAATAAATTCTTATTCAATATGTATTATTACATATGCAAGTCAGATTGAAATAGAAGGAAAAATAACAAAAGCAACAAAAACAACAGCCGCAGCAGCAGCAACAGGAAACAGCAGCTGGTTTAATAACAGCACATCTGTAATAAACAGAAATTTAGATAATAAATAACATTTGCATTGTCATTTGCATATCACACCTGATTGGCTCTTATAGGTCATGACATAAGAACACGTCTCTTTCACATGTTTGGCACTAATTCAGATGCCCTGATGAGATTTTCTGGGCGGCACAGCGTAGTGGTCATCAGGGCCGCCTCACAGCAAGAAGGTCCTGAGTTCAAGTCCTGGGCTTGGCAAGGGTGCTTCTGTGTGGAGTTTGCATGTTCCTCCTGTGCTTGTGTGGGTTCCCTTTGGGGACTCCGGTTTCCTCCCACAGTCCAAACACATGTGTATTAGGCTATGTGGCTGTTCTGAATCTGGTGATGAGAACGTGGGTGTATTTAAATCCACAGTGCAGGTGGATAAACCTTTGTGATGTCGATGCTCCACTTGCAGGTACGAGTTTGGTAAAGCTCTTTATATTGGCTGGGGGGCGTCTGCTCTCACCGTGATCGGAGGAAGCCTGCTGTGCTGTAACTGTAGTAAGAAGAGTTCCGGAGGCGGAGCACCCCGTTACCCAGCATCCCGCCCGAACCAGCCCCCACAGCACGACTACGTCTAAGACTCCAACACTTTCAGGAAGATCCAGGGACGAGTTTCAATCATACACACAAGTACAGAACAAACCCTTCAGAGTCCTTTTTCTCAGATGCAGATTTTATTTTATCAACATTTCTCCCTGATTTATTAAAAATACTCAAACTGGATGATTCAAACTTCATTTTATTTTTCACATGAGATCCCTGGTACAACTGATTCTTTCTACACAATTTCTGTAGAATTAACTTCTCTTTGCAGAAACCCAGGAATGAACAGTGTTAGTTTTACCAACCTGGCAACCATTACGCATTCAATTCATGTTGAAGTTATTCTTAACACTTTATGGAAAGTTTAATTATTTCAACTCTATTTGCCTTTTTTTAATTTCTAATTTCTTTTATTTTTTGTTACTGTTTGTAAACATAGTCAGGCTGATTTAAATTGTTTCCAGAGTGACAAATTATACTTTCCTAAATAAATCTGTTATTAAAGAATTTAGAAATACTCACCGTTTTGTTTTGTTTGTTTGTTTGTTTTGTAAGAGAATAGTTTCATAGTGAATGAGATGTGAGAGTAAGGAAACGCCAGCAGAGTTTTTGTTATTGGTTTAAAAGCAGCAGGTTTAAAATCATGTTTTTTTGGGGGGGGTTTGTTGGGTTTTTTTGCTTGTTTTTTGTTTGTTTTGTTTTTTTTATACCTGAACATAATTTCCTGAAAGTTCTTTTATGTTTTTAATGATGTTATAGCAGCTATAAATAGTTTTCTCCCTCTTTCTAATCTCTCTCTCTCTCCCTCTCATCTCTCACTTTTTCTCCCTCTTCCCTTCTCCCTATTCACCCCCTCTCTCTCCCCCTCCCCCTATTCACCCCCCCTCTCTTCCTCTGTCTCCCCTCTTTCTGTCTCTCCATTCCTTCTGTTATTTCTCTCCCATCTTCTCTTCTCTCTCTCCCTCCATTTCTCTCTCTCTGTCTACCCTCTCTCCCTCTCACCCCTTCCCTCTCTCCCTTTCTCTGCCTGTCTCTTCCTCTGTCTCCCCTCTTTCTGCCTCTCTCCCTTCATCCTGTTATTTTTCTCCTATTCTCTCTCTCTCTCTCTCTCTCTCTCTCTCTCTCTCTCTCTCTCTCCTGACTACCCAAAAAAAAAACACTGCTATGGTCTGGCAAGCTGTTCAGGGTGTACTCTGCCTTCGCCCAGAGTCGACTGAAATAGGGCACCATCCTTCCTGTGACCCTAATTAGGATTAAGTGCTTCAGAAAATCAACAATGATGAACAAGAACACAATTCTACGGTGAAATCACAAAGTGTGAACTTTTGTGCACAGAAGCAAAAAATCCAGACACTGGAGATTCTTTGCATAATTGTCAAATAAAATAATATAAATAAGTAAATAAGTGTCCTTAGAGAAATAACCTCATACAATCAGGTTTACTACATTGCTACATGAGCCGTTACTATAGAAATGATAATGCATTTGAACGAGGGATGTGAGAATGAATACAACGCTGGGATTTTCAGATCGGCTCTCACCTTTTTTTAATGTTTTGAAGGTATAAAATTTTGTTGATTGCTGAAGATGTTTGAGATCAAAATGCATCAATAAAACGTTACTGATGACCTGCCATGGCGCATTCTTTATAAAGGAAATGATGCACGTGTGCTTCACAGTAAACAGGCATACGTGTAACAATTCATTCATTCATTCATTCATTCATCTCCTTCCCCTTGTTCCGGGGTCGGGTCGCAGGGGAAGCAGCCTAAGCAGTGAGGTCCAGACGTCCCTTTCTCCAGCCACTTTCTCCAACTCTTCTGGGGGGGGGGAGCATTCCTAGACCAGCCAAGAGACGTAATCCTTCCAGTGTGTTCTGGGTCAACCCCTGGTTCTCTTTCCTGTTGGACATGCCCAAAACACCACACCAGGGAGGCGTTCGGGAGGCATTCTGATCAGATGCCCGAGCCACCTCAACTGGCTTCTCTTAACATGGAGGAGCAGCGGTTCTACTCCGAGTTCCTCCCAGATGACAGAACTTTTGCCCTATCTTAGGGAGAGACCTGCCACCCAACGAAGGAAACTCATTTCAGCCGCTTGTATTCATGATCTTGTTCTTTCGGTCACCATCCAAAGCTCGTGACCATAGTTGAGGGTAGGAACATAAATCGACTGGTAAATCGAGAGCTTATCCTTTTGGCTCAACTCCTTCTTCACCATGACAGACTGGTACAAGCTCTACTTTACAGCAAAGGCTGCACTGATCCGCCTCTCGATCCCCCGTTCCATCCTACCCTCACTCATGAAAGAGAGCGAAGGTCCTGGCTCAATGAAGCCAAAAGGACAACTTCGTTCCCAAAAAGCAGAAACGAGATCCTCTGGCCACCAAACCAGAACCGCTCAACGCCTTGGCTGCACCTAGAAATTCTATCCATAAAAATCATAAACAGAACCAGTGACAAAGGGCTGAGTCCAAACCCCACTGGAAATGAATTCGACATGTTGTTACCAGTGTGGACCAAGCTGTGTATCCGGCAATACAGAGAGTGAACGGCCAGTAGCAACGGGTCCAGTATACCATATTCCTGGAGCACACCCCACAAGATAGCCTGAGGGACACAGTCGAAATCCTTCTCCAAGAACACAAGTCACATGTGGACAGGTTGGGAAAACTCCCATGCCCCCTCCAGTATCCTGTAGAGTGTTTAGAGATAGTCAAGAGTGCTGCGGCCGGGACGAAAACCACATCGGGGTAACAACTCTTTAATTAATATTATTATTGCTATAATTATAGATCTACATCTGTGTGTGTGTGTGTGTGTGTGTGTGTGTGTGTGTGTGTTGATGAGCTGGAATGCAGTTGGGTGTGTTCTGTGTTTACAGCTGGACCTGTGGACACGTGTTCACACAAGAAGAATCCAAAACATTAATGAGTCTTCCGCTGTAACACTGAGAAACCATGTTGGTCGCACTATTCAGGAACAAATTAAATATATTCACATTTAAATATACTTTATTATTTATAGTAAAGTTAAAAAAAAACTTTAAAAAATAAGGTAAAAAGAAATCAAATGTGATGTAAACTAGAACTGCAATAAGGGGCTAAAATCCCCACTAAATTATCATCATCATCATCATTATCTTCTTCTGCTTGTTCCGGGGTCGGATCGCGGGGGCAGCAGCCTAAGCAGTAAGATCCAGAAGTTCCTCTCCCCAGCTGCTTCCTCCAACTTTTCCAGGGGGATGCCAAGGCATTCCTAGATCAGTCGAGAGACATAGTCCCTCCAGCTTGTTCTGGGTCGACTCCGGGGTCTCTTCCTGGTCGGACATGCCCAAAACACCACACCAGGGACGCGTTCGGGAGGCATTCAAATCAGAAGCCCGAGCCACCTCAACTGGCTCCTCTCAAACCGTAGAATCAGCGGTTCTGCTCCGAGCTCCTCCCAGATGACAGAACTTCTCACCCTATCTCTAAGGGAGAGACCTGCCACCCTGTGAAAGAAGCTCATTTCAGCCACTTGTATTCGCGGCCTTGTTCTTTCGGTCACTACCCAAAGTTCACGACTATAGTTGAGGGTAGGAACGTAAATCAACTAGTAAATCGAGAGCTTATCCTTCTGACTCAGCCTTCTCTAAGTCTACAAAGCACACGTAGACAGGTTGGGAAAACTCCCATGCCCCCTCTAGGATCCTGTGTTTAGAGCTGGTCAAGAGTGCTACAGCTGGGACAAAAACCACACTGTTCCTCCTGAATCTGAGGTTCAACCATCGGCCGGATCCTCCTCTCCAGTACTTCTGAATAGACTTTCCCAGGTAGGCTGAGGAGTGTGATTCCACAATAGTTGGAAAACACCCTCTGGTCCAATTTTTTTAAAAAGGGAACTACCACCCCGGTTTGCCAATCCAGAGGTTTGGCCTCCAATGACCGCACGATGTTGCAGAGACGTGTCAACCAAGACAGTCCTACAACATACAGAGCCTTGAGGTATGTTATCCACCCCCAGAGCCCAACCACCAAGGAGCTTTTTAACTACCTCAGGGACCTCAGCCCCAGTAATGGGCAGACCCCCTCTGAACCCCGAGGCTCTTCCTCTTCCTGGTAGGATTGAGGAGGTCCTCGAAGTATTCCTTCTACCTTCAGACAACATCCCCAGTCGAGGTGAGTAGCTTCTCATTTTCTTTTTTTTTCCCCATTTTTCTCCCGTAATTTAGTCATATCCAATTCCCACCCATCAACTTTTTGCCTTCCCTGTCACACGCCCACCACCGACCAGGGAGGAGCATAAGCAAGCACATGCCCTCTCCATGACATGCAATGCTACCACCCGCCTCTTTTCAAACTGTTGTGCATGTGTATTTGGGGGAAGCGCTATCCGCCCCCTCGTACGAATGAGCTCACAGACGCCCATGATTGGCTGGTGATTGCTGAGTGACAGGGAAGTGATCCCTCCCTCCCGTTTGAGCTCGGCCAATCAGCTCCCATGGACTTCCAGTCACGGATGGTTGTGGCATCAATCTGGATTCAAACTTGCAATCTCCAGGTTGATAGTTGTGCACCTTATCGATGAGCCACTCAGGAGCCGAGCTCCCCATTTCCACTGTAAACAGTGTTTATGGAGTACTGCTTCCCCGTCCTGAAGTGCTGGATGGTGGTCCAGAACCTTTTCGAGGATAACTGATGGCCCTCAACGAACACCTGAGATTTTGCATTGGCGACAGCCCAAGCTGCAGCATGTTTGGCCTGTCGGTACCCATCCGCTGCCTCAGGAGTCCCATAGGCCAAAAGGACCTGATAGGCTTCCTACTTCAGCTTGACAGCCCCTCTCACCGCAGGTGTCCACCACCTGGTTTGGGGGTTGCCCTGACAACAGGCATTGAAGACATTCCAGCCACAGCTCCGGGCTGCTGCCTCAAAAATGGAGACATGGAACAAGGCCCATTCAGACTCTATGTCCCTGGCCTCCATTGGGATGTGGTTGTAGCTCTGCCAGAGGTGGGAGTTGAAGGCCCTTCTGTCAGGAGACTCCAACAAACATTCCCAGGAGACCCTAAATACACGCTTGGGTCTCCCAGGTCTGGAGGGAAGCCTCCCCTGCAATCTGAGCCAGCTCACCACCAAGTGGTGATCGGTTGACAGCTCAGCTCCTCTCTTCTTGTTCGAACGTAGTGTTTGTGATGGACAAACCGTGATGAACACAGAAGTCCAACAATGAAACACCATTCAGGTTCAGATCGGAGAGATCGTGCCTACCAATCACATCCATCCAGGTCACACTGCCATTGCCCACATAGGCACTGAAGTCTCCCAGGACGATGAGAGAGACCCACTAAATTACTGGAAACAAATTTAACTATGCTACAAGTAATAAAATGTAAAAAACTGGAAACAAATTTAATTGAGCTACACATTGGAGGTACTAAATATCGGTGGTACATAGACGATCATGCTAATAATTTAATTTCAGGCTTGAAAATAAAATAATCCGGCTTCAGTAAAATGTTCATCAAGTCATCTAATATTAACCTTTCAAGTTTTGTGCGATTCTGGTCAGTAATAACGGAGGAGTAAGATTTTTAGAGACAACTGTTTACAACAACAACTGCAACATCAACCACAGCAACAACAACAATACCACCATCACCAACAACAACATCAACACCATCAACAACAACATCAGCAACATCAACCACACCAACAACAATATCAACACCACCTACAACAAAATCAGCAACACCAACAGCATCAACAACAACACCAACAACAAAAACAATAACAACACCAACAACAATAACAACAACCACAACATTAACAACACAAACAACTACAAGAACAATACTAACAACATCCCCAACAACAACAACACCTGTTGTTAATTGTTAAATAAGAATGTACAAATAAATAAATACATTTTAATATTAAAAAGTTAAATAATTTAAATAAAAATATTTTAATACATATTAATGATTAAAATTGCCACCAAATCATTATTTAAATTGATTTTCAAATTCATTAAAGAAACACCTTCACCCTGCACATCAACCCTTACCCTCATTTGCATATAGAACATGATTGGCTCTAATATTTTATGACCTAACAATACTTTTCATCGATGTATTTTCCTATTCCTGCATTTTATTATTCTTTGCTCTGGATAAAGGTTAAAATCTGAACATGTTTTTTTTCCCTGGTGATTAAAATTATTATGTGAGATAAAAATGTGAAAAATTTTGTACGAAGAAACGTAAGGTTTTTTTAAAGTTTAAAGTTTTTTAAACGGAGAAATTAGATCTTCACTTCCGTGACTCACTCTTCACTACATTCTGTTCGTTCTTCACGTCCCTCATGGAGTGTATAAGTTGAACAGATCTGTTTGAACACGTTCTACAATCAGGCCTGTGAGGAGCCTGTGTGGACCTGTGTGACATCACATAGTAGCAAAAAGAGAAAGAAAAGAAAAAAAAAGAAAAGAAGGAAAAAAAAGGAAAGGTGTCCCTTCTGAAATGTTTGTTACCTTATGGAAAATATTTAAGATTAAAACACAGATGCTGCTTCCTCGTACAGGAGCCGAAGTTTACAGAAATATACAACCTCGGGACCTGAACCTGTAGTCTGGGCCTGGTGCCTTGGAAAAGTTTCTTCTGGCTGGATTTCAGCTCTGCCTGAGGGGTTGCTCACTGAGCGCTGAGTCAGGATCAACGAGCGTAACACACAATACACTGAATAAACCACAAGATGGACTTTATTAAGAGGAGGCTGAGATTCCGGGACGTGATCATCCGTACCAGGATGTAGAGATACGTAACAATAACATCAGGTTTTACACTCAGGTCTGTTAATCCAACACACACACACACACACACACACACACACACACACACACACACACACCGTCAGATGAAAGCATGTCCACATTTCAGAAGAACGGGCCCAGACTTGCTTAAAAATGTGGTAAAGTTTGCAGTAACACTCAGGTAGACATGAACGCACAGCGGGACATTCATGTAGACGGTGTCTGACTCTACACACCCACAACTCGAGTTCTCAAAAGTCCAGAGAAACTCTTACAAGTGATGTGAAAAAGTTAACGGACTGGTGGATGGATGGAAAATGTTTAGAGAAGTAAATGGATAAGCAGATAAATAGATAGAAAGAAGGAATGTAGGGTAAATTGATGAACTGATGGGTGGGTAAATAAATACATAATAATGGATGGATGGATGGATGGATGGATGGAGAGGGAGGAAGGGAGGGAGCGAGTGATTGGCAGGATTGAAGGGTAAGTGATGTATGAATAAGTGAATAATGATCCAAGAAGGGAGGAATGGATGGACCGGTGTGTGCACATATGGATGAAGGAGTGGATGGAGGGATGGAACATTTAATGAGAGGATGTGTGCGTATGTGATGGATGGATGAAGTGGTGGCATAGTGGAGAGAAAGCTGGAGAGAACTAGATGGAAAGGTTACTAGAAAAGGGAATGGATGGATGGGTAGATGAATGGATGGATAGATGGGTGAATGAAAAAAGCTGGATGAATGCATGTGTGAGTGAGGCATGGATAAATTAATGATTTTCTTTTTTGGATTTCAGTCTTTTTCAGTTCACTCTCTTCCTCTCTCTCACTCCCTCATTGTCTCACTCTCCCTCACTCAATCACTCTCCCTCTTCCTCTCTCTCACTCCCTCATTGTCTCACTCTCCTTCATTCAATCACTCTCCCTCTTTCCCTCTCTCACTCCCTCATTGTC
>JAOUQZ010020803.1:0-15002 GCA_028564935.1 Neosilurus hyrtlii
ACACACACACACACACACACACACACACACGCACACACACACACACACACACACACACACACACACACACACACACATTTACCCTTACACATTCACATCTAGGGGCAATTTGGAACAGCCAATTAGCTTAATGTGCATGTCTTTGGACTGTGGGAGGAAACCGAAGCACCGGAGGAAACCCACACAAACACGGGGAGAACATCTAAACTCTACACAGAGTTTGACTCAAACACTATACGTGGAACTGGGGTGATGGACAACATTTTGGTGCTAATATAACAGAAAACAACAAATTTTAGAATAGTGTATCAAATCTGCGTGTGACAGCTGTACCTTAACCGTTCCAGATGCTCTTGTGTGTGCTGTAATGCAAATATAACTGCTTCATCTTCTGTTCCTCCTTTGGAATCAAGACTATGAAAATGTATAAAAGTAGTATTAGTAGCCTGCAGTGTTATGGCCTGCAAGGTTGAATAGTCAGTGAGTAGTAATGTATAACATGTTAACTTGAACTAGAAATCATTTACAAACTGGACAGTCATTTGTAACCTGAGAGTCTTTAAATTCTTTAGTGAGGGAAGAACTGAAGATAGAAACTCTGCACCAGCTGGACCCATTGTCAGCTGAAAGAACCTTGACAAAAAAACCCAAAAACAAACAAATCAAACAAGAGCGAAGTATTTATTACACAGAAATTATTCAAAACATAATCTACAGTTACTCACTCACTCATTTGCTAAACTGTTTAATCCTACAACTTGGGTCGTGGGGAGGATGGAGCCTATCTAGTCGACACTGAGCAAAGGTGGGGTGTACCCTGAACGGCTCACTAGTCCATTGCAGGACAACACACGCATAACTATTTACACTCATATCCACACTGAGGGTCAGTTTGGAACAGCCAGTTAGCCTAATGTTGATGTCCTTGAACTGTGGGTGGAAACCAGAGTACCCAGAGGAAACCCATGCAAACACAAGAAGAACACCAGGACCTTCTTGCTGTGAGGCAGATGTGCTGAAAACTAATCCACCGGGTCACACTAATCTACACTTAAAGTTTCTTTAATTGACATACTGTAACTCCTGCAGAGAGGGACACTTCTGGATAGTAGACTGCAGTGAGGATAAGTGCTGTCCATCGACTTCACAGTCATTAAAGCTGAAGGAAGAAGAAGACGTTTTTTTTTTAATTAAAAATATATATATCTGTTGTTTTTATCCCTCTGTAGTTTTGCATGTGTTTTTATTACAGAATTGGGTTATAATAATCTTCATATAAATATCAAACACCTCACCTTATAGAGTGCACAGCAGAAAGAGAAAAATTCCTGATGTCATTAGAGACTCTAAAGTGAAAAGTGAAGCATTTATTATTCATTCATTTTCTGAACAGTTGAATCCTAATTAGGGTCGCAGGGGAGGCTGGCCCCTAATCCCAGCCAACTCTGGGCAAGAGCAGAGTGGTCCCTGGACAGCTTGCCAGGCCATTGCAGGGCAGAAACATGCTGACAGCAACCCACTGGCCTACTCTTTACGAACAGCAAAGGCTCTTTAACATGCCTCTCACCACAGACAGTGAGAGACATGGCTGACATTGATAACCCAGTTGACTGCACTGGGGGGACAGCAGTGACCACTGGGTGATAGTGGGGCTTGACCTTCAGATCAGTAAGCCAGCACCCTACCACAGGGCCACCACTGCCCTGCATTTATTATAGTTGCAAAAAATATACTGAGTTACAAAGAAATAATTCAAAGCAGGTATTTATTTCTAGATATAAATTCATCACACACCCAGTTAGGTGCTATAATCTTTTAACAGCATGCCCCATTGTGTTTTATTCCTTACTCATGCAATTAAATTCGAATTAGAAATTTTGGTACTTACGTAGCAGAGGCGAGGCTTTCGATAGAAAGGTTGAGGCATGATTTTTCAACTCTGCAAGAACATATGATTCATTAAATTATGTGAAATATGACTAAATATAAATACCTTTGTACCTTTTACATACCAGTAGATAATCTGAAGACTTTAAGAGATAATAGGAACTACTCTCACTCAAAAAAAAAAAACCTGAAGCATACAGTCACATACGAGCTGATTCACACGGCATATAATTAGAGCAGGGGTGTCAAAATCATTGTCACTGAAGGCCACATAACAGAATTTCTAGGTTACCAAGGTCCGAATAATCACAGGACATCCATTTTTAAATGGGCATGAAATAAAAATCTGCATGGCAAAATGAATAATTTAGGGTTTTGTTCTCTTTTCCTTATTTCACTTTCCTTTTCTGACAACAGGCTGTTTTGTTTGAAATAGGCTGCTGCCACCTAGTGGAAGGATGATGAATTATGTTTCATGGTAATGGTCAGTGCAAAGAATGTATGATAATCATATTCATCAAAAGCTCTCGTGGGCCACATAAAATGAGTTGGCAGTAATCAGCCAATCGTGTATCTGTAACAAAATGTATGAAATCCTGCAAACACGGGTCAAGACCTTCAGTTCATGTTTACATCAAACATTAAAAAGAGGAAAACATATTTCCTGTCACTAGAGTCTCTAGATTTGCAAAAGAATGTGAAAAATAAACCAAACAATGCTTACCAAGTAAAAGTTTGAAACGATAAAAAAGTTTTTTTTTTTTTTTGTGGGGAAAAGACAATGAACAATTGACAGACTAGCTTAAGCTAAAAGTAACACTACTTTAATTTATATATATATATATATATACACACACACACACACATATATATATATACATATATATTATAATTTATACATAATATAAAATATATTATAATTATAATATAATATAAGGTTGTATAATTTACAACCATGGTGAGTATAAAATCATCTGTTTTGACTTCAGACGTCAGCCTGAGTCAATCTGAGTCTACAGGGGGCACAGTTTAAACTATTCATTATTTCATTCATTTACTGAACTGCATAATCCTACTAGGATCAACAAGGTATCTCAGTCGACTCTGTGTGCAGCCAAGGTACACCCTGAACAGCTAGCCAATCCATCGCAGGGCCAACATACACCCAAAGATTCACACTCACACCGAGGGGAGATTAGGAAAAGTGCATTAAAATAACGTGCATGTTTTTGGACTGTTGGAGGAAACAGGAGTACCTGGAGGAAACCCATGCAAGCACTGAGATAACATGCAAGCTCCACACAGAACCACCCTCGCTGAGCTTGGAATGGGAACCCAGACCTTCTTGCTGTGAGGTGGACATGATAACTACAATGCTACCATGACGCTTCAGTTTAAACCAAACCTGCATATTTGAGCACTGGATAAAGTCCAGGAGTCTCATCTATATATTAACATTAAAGGTAACCCTTTTAATGATCATAACTCCAGGTCAAACTTGGACAAAACCTTGTATGCTACATGCAGTTCATCACTTTTGGTGTGTTTTGTGTTGTTTTATTAATTTTCAAATATGTGAAATTTGAAAATTGGCTGCTCTTACAATCTGCCTGTTAGGCTTTTTTTTACAGCACATCTTTTTTACATATATAGAACTGTGTTTTCTGATTAACTGTATCACGCTGGTAAGCCTTGCTTTGCATATTCTGTAAAAGGGCTAGCATGTTCGAATGCAAAAGGGCTAGCACATTCGAATGTTGGTCGCCACTGTTTCCAAACAGCTGCTGTGTTAACAATGAGTAAAAATAAATAGATCTAAGCATGTCTGATAACCGTTAGTGTTACCTATCCATTTCGGTCACATGTGTATTAATTAAAAAAATTGTTATCCCTCTGGTCCATGTATTTTACACAGGTATCGCTAGTTTATAAAAAATCGTGTGGATTCTGTAAAGTGTTGAAGCACACAAACAAAAAAGATTCATAAAACCTTGAGTAGGATACACCTATACCCATTTTCACTTTATAAATAGGTGCAGGCTATTTGTTGGTATTGAATAATGAAGCCTAAAGCAGGGAACAGAGCCTTCTCTCCTAAAGTCTCACACTTTTTAAGTCCATGCTTAAAATATTTACTTAGTCAAAACTTTGGTTAGGTGTTCCTATTAAATTGTGTGTATAGGTGTGTGTGTAAAGGTATGCTAATATGGTGAATTAAATGTAAACAAGGTTATGTGCTGCTTGACAAAATACCTTAAGCTTCACCTCTGTATGGCACTGTGGCATTACTTAATGCATGTGTGTAATTGTGTATAATTATATGGGTGTAGCAAATATGGTGAACATTACATTGGTGCTAAAAAACTGGATAGAACATACACCTCACAACAAGAAGGTTCGAGTCCCGGGCTCGGGCGTTTCTCTGTTTGCATGTTCTCCCCATGCTTGCGTGGGTTTCCTCCAGGTACTCCAGCTTGTTCCCACAGCCCAAAAACATGTGCTCAAGGAGCTAAAGGAATGTTCCAAATTACCCTTGGGTGTGAGTATGAATGGCTGTGTGTGTTGCCCTTCAATGGTGTGGCGAGTTGTTTAGGGTGTACCCTGCCTTCACTCAGTGTCAACTGAGATCCACAGCAGGATTAAGTGGTTCTGCAAGTGAGTGAGTGAGTGAGAATTGTCGTCTGTTTATTTATTTATTTTATTTATTTATTTATTTTTTACATTTAGTGCACATTATATTCAAGTTTTATTTGTTGAGAAATTGGACAAAGGCACACCTAATCTCCTTTATGTGTGGATTCAGTTCCAGGCATCTTGCCACAAGGCCAACTGCAACTTCCTCTTTAATCCATTGCTCCATTATCCTAACAGAAAAATAACAGCAGCTTTGATCACATGATACATGTTAAATAAGAATGTCGAGATATCCTGACCCGCTTCATCATGCTTACCGAATTGTTCTGTGATGAGAATTTCTGCACAGTTTTGTAACCAAATGCTTTATTTCCTCAGCACTGAAAGAATTGTTTCTTAGTCTAAAAGGAATAATAAAAAAATATACGTTTTAAAATCCAGCTTAATGAAGAAATAAGAAATAACTGTGTGAGAGTACATGTGTGCTTAAGGTACATACTCTAGAGTTTGTACTGAGTTCATTGAAGCCAAACTATTCAGTAGAAAGATCAAATTTTGATTCTCCATAGTACATGATGAAATCCTAGAATAGAGAAATACAGATCATACTACAGAACAAATACACCATTCCATACTAATTCCCTTTGTTTTCATTTATACAACTCCATAGTTTTACTATAATACAGTAATAAACAAATAAATAAATAATCTCACTGAAGTTTAAGTGTGGGACAAGTAGTGAGTATTTTCACAAGACTTTGCAAATGTCTTAACTCAAAACAGCAGTGTCTCAGGCTGCAGTATGTGAAAAAGAAAGAAAGAAAAAAAGAAAGAAAGAAAGAAAGCAAGGACAGCATAAATAAATTAAAATGGGTTAAACAGAAACAAAAAACTTAAATAAGTAAATAAATGTGATCTGGCATCAAATTGCTATAAAATATTTTCACTTTCTTTTTCATTAAAATTATGGTGAGCACACCTGACATGTTGAGACCGGACTTACCTGAAGGTTTTGCCAGAAAAATTCCTTTGATGAAAGTGAATCACAGCCTTCTGTTCCTTTCCAAGACTGAAAAAATAAATTAATTAATACAGAGTATAATTCTGTGGCCCCATGCATGAACATGATATCCCACATGCTCCCTATAGTTTTTCTTAGCTGTTGAAAATTTCCTCATTGTAACTTTCTGATTGATAGGAGACAAACATATGAAGCTATCATAATCCTAAAATCCATGTCTGGTTGACCGATATGAAACTTAGAGAGTATTGAAGTCAGATTCAATTTTCAGATTTTAATGAATTTGTGAATTATCATGTTCATGCACGCGTCCACAGAATTTCACTTTGGTAAAGAATTCAGATGCACTCATTAAAAACTGAAAGCTCCTCACACTGTTGCCTGCTACTGGCTTTTAACAGCCCCATGGAATGAACTTCACAAAAGTAAACGAACTTAAGTTAAACTTAAATTAAGAGAGCTTTACCTTACTTCCACAGCAGCCACCCTTTCACATGTGTTCATTAAATTCAGCAGGTAGAGCGCCCCTAATTCGGTTAGACTGTTATCGTTGAGGCTGTGGAAAATAACCAGTCATTACATCACTGGAAAACTGTACAGGGTGATCCAAAAACCCCTCAAAGGTAAATACATGTTTTTAAAAGGTAATTAAATTAGGGACAGTGGTGGCGCAGTACTGATTGAGTACTTGAACACCTTGAGCATGAAGAACTCTACATGTAGTTTCAGTAAGATGGAGCTATGGCACACACAGCTCAAAGATCTTTGGAAGTGCTAAGGGAAATGTTTCCAGATCGGGTGTTCTCATTGCGTAGCAATGTTGGGTGGCCAGTCCGTTCCCCTAACCTCACCCCCTGTGATTTTTTTTTCTGTCTACCTCAAATCATGTGTGTATAGTCATCAACCCCAAACTCAAGCCCTTAATTGCTATTCAGCAGGAGATGGTCGACCTTTGTTCAACCCTAAATCACCCGTCAAGCGAAATGGCCTCCAAGTGTGTACAGACAATGACGGTAACCATTAGGAGGATCATCTTTAAATCATGATGATAAAAACTGTATTGAATGAAGTTTCATGTGTGTGTGAATAATAACTTGATTATCTTTAATAATTTTTTTCCATTTACCTTAAAAATGTGGGAGGTTTTATTGGGTCTCCCTGCATCAAGTAATTGATTTTAGTCTGGCTAAGTTAGTACCGGCAATATTTTTAATTTAACACATGTTCAATAAACTCACCATTAGCACTATATGTCTTGTAGTATAATTTATATGAACATGTGATATTCTCTCAATTTTCCAATATGTTATGCTCTGCTATGCAGGAAATAAACAGTGTGAAATAAACAACATGAGTACATGGCTAAACTAAAGACGTATTTATCTGTTAGAAAAGTAAAAGACATGTGGCCATGGTGGAATCAGAAACCATGTTCATTATATTTAGATCAGCCAAAATACTGAACCACTCACAGCATAGTTTCAGAATGATTAACAAGAATGATTTGTATCTTCGGCTATACACTGCTCACAGCCAGACCTAACCACAGAAGCAGTTCAGCCATGTCGTAAACAATGTGTGAGACAAATAGTTCCTTTACCTCACTGAGCTGGAGATCTGAAGTTTCGGCAGCAATTCAACAAATGTCTTCATAGCTTCATCTTTAAGGAAACTACTGGATAGACTAAATCAGGAGAAAAACACAAATCATTGTTCTGTTTTGTATATAAAAGAGCTTCAACTAGAATCAATTACTGATAGACCAGGAAAATACCTACTCCAGATCAGTCAGATGATGACAGTGCTCTAGTACACCACAGAGCTTTTCCAGACTGGCACTGCTCAGCTCATACTGGGTTACCCTGTTGATCAAAAAGAGAAATAAATCCAAGTTAACCACAGCTATTCAGCTATCCTGATACCATATATGTGAAAAGTTATTATTATTATTATTATTATTATTATTATTATTATTATTATTATTATTATTATTATTATTATTATTATTATTATTATAACTCACTTGCATGTTGCAGCTTCTGACTGGAATTGGAGGAACTTAATAAATGATTGTCCCTGTGGTCTGTAACCAGATGCAACATGGCATGTTTAATGAAAGCACTGTTAAAAAGTCATGAAGTTATCATGTACTATATGATGATTATGAGACCAGTTTTTTAATTAGTATGAGTAAAATTATCTAATATTTCATTCATTAACTCTTGAACTCATTTGCCAAACTGCTTTATCCTATCAGGGTCAAAGTACACTTTGGCTAACAAGCACAGCCAACCACAATCACACCTAGGGGCAATTTGCAGCAGCCAGTAAGATGTTGCCTTTTGACTGTGGGAGGAAACTGGAGCATGCAGAGATAAAAGAACACTGGGAAAACATGCAAACTCCACACAGAAACACCCCGGCCAAGCCTGGGAAACAAACCCTTATTGTAGTGAGGTGGACATACTAACCACTACACCACAATGCTACCCATTAGTAAAATTAGTACTAGGTAAAATGATCATTTATTAATTAATTTACCTTTTACTACTTTTTACATAACATTTTTATTTGGACATGGACTTTTTTTCTTAGTGTGCCCAGGTAGGATATATTGAGGCTTGAAGGTCTTAGAGAAATGCAGATTGTGCAGAAGCCTACTTCACTGAGTCATTTCTTTTATACGATCAGTTTACTTCAGTGAAAAATAATGATAATACATTTAAACTGCAAATGCAAAATGCAGGAAACATCTGTGAAATCTTCATTGGTTCTGAATGAAACTCACTGCCTTAGCAATTTTCAGCTTACTTCCTGCCTAAGATGAAAACACTACAGATTATTTCTGTAGACTTAGACTTAGACTTAACATTATTGATCCCTTTGGGATGACTCCCTCAGGGAAATTTAAATTTCCAGCAGCACATAAGAAAAGCAGTACACAGATAGAAAAAAGCAGCACACAGATAAAGAATAAACAGTAAACACTTAGCTAATATGTAAAAGAATAAAAATTATATATAAATTAAATTGCAATTAAGTAATATAAGTAAATATAAAGAACTGAATATGGCTTGTATAGAATATAATTCTTTTTTTAATTATTGCACTATAGATGAGAGTGGTTATTACACCATAGAATGAAGTTATTGCACCATAGAATGAAGTTATTGCACCATAGAATGAAGTTATTGCACCATAGAATAAAGTTATTGCACCAAAGGAAAAGTGTCCATTTCTGTGTGTGCATGTGTTGCACAAGTAAATGTGAATGTAAATGGCTACCCCACTACTCTACTGTTCTCTGTACTCTATGTCCTCCTCTCCCTAAGTGAAGAGTTTGATGGCATGATGGAGTTCTTAAACCTGTTGGTCCTGCACTTGGGAAGGAGCAGTCTTTCACTGAACAGGCTCCTCTGGTTGCAGATGACAGTGTACTGTACATTACGAATGCATCTGTCTGTCTGCATTATGTGGTGCTCTTTGCAGACATGTAGTGCAACACTTCCTACACTGAGGGTAGTGGATGAGAAGCAATTTCACTACTTGTAATGTGAACGGGGTTTACATTAAATTATTGCGATGAGAAAGAAGACACAAATTAAAGCAATGAGAATATGCACACAGAAGGTCTGTTGTATGTCCATGCTCCAGGATGTCACCATAATGCTGTGAACTATTGTCTCTATTATTATATAATAATATTATAAAATTAGATATAATCTTGTGAGATTATAACTAATCTCACAAGGGAAATTTGATTAAAAATGGTTACAGAAGTGGCTTTGGGAACCCGAACCAGTAGGAATATGGGTGGTGGTTCCCTCACTTTGCAGAGGCGGAATTAATACAGCATATAAAAACACAAGTGCAGAGGCGGAATTAATACAGCATATAAAAATTTAAAAAAGTCTAAATAACCATTAGGCCACAGCTGCACCCCAGATGCAGATAGTGTATAGTTTACTCTTATATAAGTTACCTGAGCTCCACAGTTGTAGTGCGTTGGCAGTCAGAAAGTAATTGGACCAATGACAAAGCAGTATCTACTGATAACTTGATGTGACTTAAACTAGAAGAGATAAAGCAGTTGTAAAATGACAATACAGCCGTTGTGCAGGATTTTTTTCTTATCAATCTCAAAACAAATCCTTACTTTAGTAGCCTGAGAAATGACATTTCTGGAAGAAACCTAAGCAACTTCTCAATAGACTCATCCATTAAATTTCCCTCAGAGAAACTGCAACAGAAAACAATAAGGAAAAGGTAATTACATTTTATTTTTGGAAAAACAACTGTGTCATATTTTGAGATCAGGGGAACTGACAGTAAACTTACTCCAGGTCTAGCTGATATGGGCACCTGAGCAGATTCTTACACAGCCTGTTCATGTTAGTAGGGTGTATATCACATTGAGTTAAGCTGAAATTATATAAAAGTTAAATTATCATGTGTTATGCTAATCATCAATAATATGTACTAATCCAGAATAGAATAGAATCTATTCATATTCTACCTAAGTTTCTTGTGCAGAACATCACACCCTTCCGTGCTTAACTGTGTTAAAGGATCACTACAGAAAGCAATGTATTGTTATGAATCATATGTTTCATTTTCATAACGTCCAAAAAGCAAACAAATTGCAGGTCTCAAATAATTAAGAATAAATAAATAAATAATTCTGGGATATTCAAAATTTTTTAAATGCCCCTGTACAGTGTGAGCACTTGTTTTAGGCTCATGTTAAAGAACACCCATGAAAGCGCATTTGCACTACCTTCTTCTGCAGCTAAAACTCAAGACCAGTTTTTTCGTTCCGTTGTGACTGTTATAAAGAGAGTGGCGTTATTAATGTTAAAGCACAATAATCATTCATTATGATCAAATATCTGCTACAATAATCTCTGTTACCTAGCCTCTATTTTCGTCAGGTCTCTGTGGGTAGAAAGATAATTTGCGAGAAGCACCACCCCATCCATATCCACTTCATTGTCACTGACACTGAATTTAAGAACAACAATTTAATCATATCAATACTGAATCAATAGAAACTACACTATGAGCTAATGGAATGTACAGTAATATATAACACACTTGATTTCCTGAATGGTGTCAAGAGTATACAGATGTTCCAGCAATTTCTTAATCCCTCTGTTACCCAGCGAGTTTTGGGACAAACTAAAAAGGATATAACAAACAAGAAAATATCAATTACCAAAATACACAAAGGAACACATGAGATTAAATGATTAGTAAATGGCTGTTTTAAGTTTTGAATAAGACAGAAATCTAAATGTTGTGTATTAGAACACTTACTTTAGGATGGTGAAAGAGGAGGCTTTGAACATACTGCACAATTTAGATACATTCACCAATCTGAGATGCCAATCATTCAAGCTAAACACAGGGGGGAAAGTGTCATGCTTGTAAGTTTGTACTTACTAAAATATATAGCATCATCTAAAAGCATACAATATGTAGCTAGCTGAAATGACATAAAAAAATGTTTCCGCTTCCAACCAAATCTGGATTTTTTCCCTGCCTAATTGTCCACACATCAAATATTGTGTCCCTCTCAAGCAACTGTAAGTGACATGTGATGCTGCCTCCTGCATCTTTATGAACTGCTGCACATGCATATTCAGGGCTGGCCTAACAAACTCAGATAGAAAGCAATATCTACCCCCTTGTATGCATGAGTTCACGCACATCCTTTATTAGCTGGTGATCACTTTAAGTGACAGCAAGGTGTGCTAATATCATCCCTTCCTCCCATGAGAGCTCAGCCAATTAGCTTCCAGCTGTGGGTGGCTGCATGCATCAACCTGGATTCAAACTTGCAATCTCCCGGATGAGGGTAGTGCAACTTCTCAAAGCACCACAGTTTTATATGAATTAAGGTTCATGGAAGCTAAGATAATTATTATCTCATTATTTTATATAATTATAAAACTCTTTCAGAAGTTTGTGGAAGGAAATACAATACCATCATGAATTGTCATTACTAAGTGGACTATTTACTCCATCATATTTCAATATTTTACCATATAAGTTAAATTAAAAAGAAATGTTAAAGATATAATCAAATTATTATTTGCACACATGAAATTTAGTGATGCAGGAGAGGCTGTGCAATGGTTTGTTGATAGCCCAACGCCAATTTGAACACCTTGAGCTTGAAGAACTCGACGTGTGATTTCAGTAAGATAACATAAGTAAGCTATGGCACACATAGCTCGAAGATCATTGGAAGTGCTAAAGGATCTGTTTCCAGATCGGGTGATCTTAGCACATGACAATGTTGGGTGGCTGGCCAGTTCCCCTGAGTGCTTGTGATTTTTTTCTGTGAGGCTAACATAAATCACAAGTGTATAGTCATCAAAGTTGCTATTTAACAGGAGATAGCCGCTGTTCCACCCGGCATGACTCGTCGAGCCATAGCAGTTTCATGTGTGATAATAATTTAAAATAATTATAATAAAATAATAACAATTTGATCATCTTTAACATTTTTTTCATTTACCCCTAAAGTATGGGAAATTTTATTGGTTCACTCTGTATATAAACAAAATTTGTTTAATGGGACATTTAATGTACTGTATATGTGATGGTTCCCCCACATCATTTTTATCATGCCTTCAACAACCTTGTGATATTTTGCTCAGACCTAATAATTTCATTCAGTGTGATATTATTAGCTATTAGATTTTAGCCCTCCCATCTAAAATCAGATTAAAAGTTACATTTTGGGAAATTCCAATACATTCAGTGATTAATAACCTTCCTGTTGCAGTTAAAGTGAATTTATTGAATACAGCCTAATAAGAATAGTTAATTTCACATACATTAGCTCCTTTGATTCTTCAATGCTGTTTAGGTCATCTGTGCTCACACTGCTGAGAAAAAAGAGAACGATATTAACAGCAAGGCTAGAAAGGTTTTTTTTTTTGTTTTTTTTTTGTTTTTTTTTTCAAATTCAATGCTTTTAAGCCCTTTAAAGCGCTGGCCACATAAAAAAAACTAATACCATATCAACACTAGAGCAAACTAAAATAAATTTAGATATGTGTGGGGTATTCAAATTTTGGAATGTTCAATTTTAGGCAGCTCTAAAAACATTCTAGCATTTTGACATTGCATTTGGTATTAAAAGTTTAACACCAATTTCACTGGAGAGAGAAATGATATAAAAACATCCTTAAGTTCTATTCTCAGATATAACCTTGTGCATTATTTCTAAATTAGCCTTACATGGTTTAGCCTTTTAAGCATAACTTTAAAAAAAACTAGAAGCACTGATTTTATTTATTTATTTATTTTGTCAAAAGGGTCCATGATTAGATATTTAGTTAAAAAAAACTTTAAAGTCATCTAAGTTACAGCATAACATTTTTGCTTTTAACTAACCTAATACACTTTCCTGTGTAGCAATGGGAAGGAAAATGGTGGTTGTGGTTTTTCTTTTGTTTCTGTTTCTCTTTGCTAGGAGTGCCTTTTGTTATTACCAGACTATATTTACATTTATGGCATCTGGTAGATGGATGCCCTTATCCAGAGTGACTTTATTCTCCTGAACAGTTGAGGGATAAGGTCCTTGCTCAGGGCCCAACAGTGGCAGCTTGGTGGTAATGGGACTCGAACCCCTGATCTTCTGCTCAGTAGCCCAGATCCTTAACCAATGAGCCAACACTGCCCTAACTAAGATACTACTACTACTACAGCGACTTTTAAAATGAAGGAGGACTGATAGTATTCAGAAACTTGGTGGTTTCCTTGACTTACTGCTTTTAGGTGTTAAATTGATAGCAAATGATTCTTTAATCTTAATATTCAAGCTTAACAGCCCTCTACACTTACTTAAAATAATTAATTAATAGTTACTACTTACTTTGGGGTATTCGGGGAGAACAGAACATTGATTTCCCTTTTTGTACTGTAAACAAAGAGAGGCACATCCATCAGGTTTGCAACAATGCCGTGTCAAAATGAACTCTGTTGCAATGCTGTATTATAGAAGAATATTCTATTTGTTGAATTAGACCTTCAATCAAGTGGAGTCATTGTAGATTTCATGAGATCATAAGAATTCAACAAAAGAGAGAAAGAGAGAGAGAGAGAGAGATCCTACTTTGTATGGACTTGCTTAATGTTCTGAATGGCAGCCATTTTTTCAGTGAGTGTAAATATTCCATTTCTGGAAATGTTGTTCTTCCCTAACCTAATAACAAGATTCAGAACAGACGTATTAGACAGATTAGTCAATAAAATAAAATGTACAGTTGTATATATCAGTAAGTATCCACATACAACAAAGTTCTATAAGTGGACCCAAGGATGTAAAGTCACCTATAATATACCGGACCTTAATCTAATTAAAATGAACCCTAACGTTGTGTGTCTTCTCATATCTCTACACTGCTTATGTTCCTTACCACCAGATAAATATTAAACTTGATCAACATCTTCAAACAGGAAGAAATTTGGTAAAAGAGTAATACCCACTGGCCCTCGTATCTTTGAAAAACATACACACAGCGTAGTTGAGAGAATATATAGTATCCTCATACAAGGACAGTGGGGTCTTAGGAGGTTAAATGAAGTCCAAGTAACCACTTACTTGACAGATGTGAGGTTCGCCAGTTTGGGAATCATCTCAGTGATCTTTCTTACGCTCTCATCGGTCAGATAGTTATCACTGACACTGACACAACACACATTTCATTTTATTCAGTTTAAGTAACCTTTCACATTCACTCAATCATCAACACTTAATTAAACGCCAAACTCTCGTGAAACCGCCATTAACTGCCATTATATTAAGAGCATTGTTCCTTACTTTAGATGTGTGATTTGTGGGCAGCACTCCAAGGCCTTGAAAAGTTTTGCAGCTCCAATATTAGTCAGGCCACCACTGATAAAGCTGTGGATGGAGTAATGATGTGAAAGTCACAATGTGCAATGAGCTGTCATATATGATCAACACCATCAAAAATGTGAGGAAACAAAAGTACTGGTTAGACCAGGACTTACTTTAACTCCTTTAAGCTCTGGAGTTTTGGAAGTATCCCAGACAAAGCTTCCGAAAACTTGTCGTCATACTTACGGCTACGAAAACTGAAATTAAATAATTTAATATGCATTTATCATGAATGAGAAATGAACATTGGCAAATCCTACCAATTTCTTTTAACAGAAATCTCAGTTCTCTCATTATAAAGTTCTGGATTTTCACTAAATTTTCTCCTTCATAAAGCATAATTCGGTTATATTTTTCATTCTGTGATGTTCCTGGCTAAATATGTTCACTGCAGAACCCTTTTCCATTCATTCATTAATTTTCTGAACCGCTTAATCCTAATTAGGGTGGCGGGGAAGCTGGCGCCCATCTCAGCCGACTCTGGGCGAGGGCGGGGTACACACTGGACAGCTCGCCAGGCCATCGCAGGGCCAACAGTCACAC